>VMKM01001323.1:0-154752 GCA_008360985.2 Macquaria ambigua | reverse complement strand
GTAATAACAGTTAGCTACTGTTACTGTCAGATTACTGTAAAATGTGAAGGGGAAAACATCAGGAATGAATACAAGCAAATCTAGTTTAGATGGAATTGCAGTCCAATAAGAGGGAGTAAGAAAAAAAAAGTACAATAAATAATCAAAACGCAAAACATCTTTTTTTGCATTTTTTTTTGCTTTAAATTAAGTTTCATTTTGACAAAGTGTAGTTGCAGAACAAAAGTCATTGAAGTACAATATATTAAACTGTGAAAAAAGGAAAACTGACAAAAACGTCTTCACAATCTTTAGATTAATATGGAAGATCATAATTTAACATAAAAAGAAAATATATTCTATTGTTCATTATCCAGATAAATACAAAACAAAATTAACAAAAAAAATGCATATGATCACCAATAAATATGTTCTGATAAGTTAAATAAGCAGTGACAAGCAAACCTTCTGTCTGGAAAGTTTTTTTCAAACAATAATAACCGTAATAATAACATTAATAAAAAATAATTATCAAATAAAGAAAGCAAAAGGGATGTAATGAGTACAGAGTGCTCCTCGGAGCAGGTTCTAAAGTTGGGGAGAAGTAAAGTAAAATAGCTTGGAGATCCGATCTTGTCAAGTCGCAGGATGTACAACTGCACCATGGGAATGCTGGAATTCCCCAGATCGGCGAGGATGAAGGGGGGGAGGCAGGGTTGAGAGGCGGGACAAAGTCTTACAGGTTTAATGATCAGTTTGATATCAAGACTTCCTTCCCAAAAAAGAGCCAGTGACCAGCAACAGGAGGAGAAAAACTCAGGAGGATGGGGGGAACATAACCAACTTCCAGTTCAAAGTCCTTCCTGCAGACTCACCCAGTCCACAATTACATAAGACGGGACTTGAGAAGAACCGTGACGGGGGGGGGGGCAAATGAGAAAGAACCAAAAACAAACAGTAGTCCATTCACCCTAAACACATGCAGAAACCGCCCCAGGCACTTTATCTTTTTAAAAACTATTCATATCTTTTCAGGGTCTTTATTTTTTATTTTTTTCCTTTTGTCTTAACTCAGTCTGTAAAAACGGCTGCGGTAGATCTACAGTTACGTTAGTGAGCACCCTCTAGCTAGCTCGGGAAGTGGTGTCGTCAGGGAGGGGAGGGGGGGAGAAGGGGGGGGGGGTTGGGGGCTAGTGCAATGCACTCCCCTTTCCAAGGCCACTTGTGCTGCTACACATTCAAGAACAAGTGAAGAAGAAAAAGAAAAAAACAAGTGGCACCTGGCAAAAGTCAATTCTTGTTCTCATGATTTTCATTGTTCAATTTCCTCTCCTTTTTTGGCACTATGACACATGGCAGGGTATGTTTTAAAACTTGCTGTGCGGATAAACAGGGATGAAATGATAATTTGAGTTGAAAGAGTTCCCTTAAGTGACTACATCCTTACAATGCTAAGAAGGAGCTAACGCGGTGTCTTGTGTAAAAGGAAGACAGGGAAGCTTCGGAAAGGGGCAGAGGTAGAGGGGAGTGCCGTGTTCTCTTTGTGTCATCGAACTTAAAGTCACTGGTGGATGTGTGCAGTTTAATCATCAGAGATGGAGAGGCGGCTGAAGATGGGAAGGCGGCGGGTGGTGTCCAGCGTGGGGGACTCAGAGCCACTCAGGCTGCCTCCAGAGCTGCTCTGGTAGCCCTCTTGGTCTGACAGAGAGTCGGGAGGGCTGGATGGAGACTCGAACATCTGAGGGGACTCCAACATGGGTCTGAAATAGTAAGGCGTGCTTGTTGGAGAGGGAGGTGCAGGGGTGTTGGACTCTGTGCCTACAGGACCGGCACTGAGGCTGGGCCCAAACAGGTTGGCCAGCTCCTGGCTGGAGTAGGTGAAGGGGTTACTGCTGGGCCAGTCGGGGACCTCATCAGGGAAGAACATGGGTGGGGGGGTGACCGAGGTGGGGCTGTCTCTCAGCCCAGCTGAGCTGGAGAACCCTGCAAAGCTGTAGCTGTGCTGCAGTCGAGGCCTGTCCATCTTGTTGGAAGAGTTAAGAGGGGAGGACTGCTGGGGCGGTCCACGGCGCTCCTCAGCATTGTGGATGAAATGGCAGCGAGGCCCGTATGGGCAGAATCCGATGGTATGGAAGGTGCGGCACAGCTCAGTTTTGTATTTGGGATGGCGGCTCAGGCTGCGCAGTTCATGGATTCCGTGAGCAAACTGGCATTTGTCGCCATACTTGCAGGAACCGTTCTCCTCAAAGGGCCTGCAAAGCTCCGTCTTGTAACGGCTGGAGTTCACTTGGCTGCCGCCGCTGGTGGGACTGGCAGGGCCCAGGCACTTGTTGAGGAGCCTCTCACCCGTCTCAGAGAAGGACCGGTCTCGCAGGCGGTTCTCCTTGTTGTTGCTGGCGTTGCCAACCCCTGAGATGAGTGAGGAGTGGTCCGCTGCCTTCAGGCTGTTCAGAAACTGATTCTGGCTGAACTTTGTGCTGCTGAGGGAGTGCCGCCGCTGGTACACGCCTCCCACTGAGGGAGATCCCACCGCCTTCCTGTCCAGCAGGGCTCCGGTGGGGCTGGAGATGGGCACATTGGTGCCAGTGCAAGGGACAGACATGGGATGGGGAGCACCCAGGTTGTTGTTGTAGCTGAGCAGTTTGTTGTTCTGCAAAGACACAAAGAATACATATCATTAGAAAAAATATTTACAAAGACTGACAGTCAAAGTGGTCCTGATTTTAAAAGAGCTGGTGGGTTTGAGAGAAGAAAAAAAAAGACCCCACAGCCTCCTCTTGCATGTTCTTTTTGGCTCTGACAACATAAGCGGATACAGGCCTATAGAACAGCAGCTGGTTTGGCAAGTTGCCCTGGTTAGGAATGTGTGCCTGTTTAGTAAATGGAGCAGCAGCACATGAGAGGCCAGCGGGCTGCTAGTGGCTACAAAGAGACTGCATCATTTGAAAGATAATGAAAGTGGCAAAGCATCCTGCTGAATTACAAGGGGAAAACTCATCTGCTTTTCAATACACTTCCAAACTAGAGGAGATGACTGGTTAGTCACTGATTTACATGAGTATAAAAGTCACCAGGGAATAAAATCTTAACAACCGCGAGGAAAAAGTGCTGTTTTATAAGAAATCGGACACTGAAAACTACGACAATGTATGCAAACGAAAACAGCGCAGTGACCAACTAACCGTTGAGCCGTTACGATTTTGAAAACAAGTCACTTCCCAACAAATATTAATGTTAAACGCGGTTAATCATAGAAACACTTTTATAGGAGCAATAGTAGTTAAAAGCCAGACAAATCTGGTCAATGATTAGCGAGCATGTGGCTGCTTTGTGAGGAGTATTAAAAGTGGCGCAAAACTGCCCTCATTTAAAGAAAGATGACATGAGTTAACCGAAGCTAACGTCAACGGTCATTTGCCCTCGAAACTGCACCGTAGCTGGTAAGCAAAACTTTAAATGTTAGGCTAGCTGATGTGGCACATGTTGAATATGATAAAGTTTACCATTTCAACAACAGTTAACGTTAGTCTTGAGTTACCGTCAGGTTTCGGCACACTTTTGAGACACTCGTTTAACGTAAATAGCGCCTGCGACGACCACACAACAGGTGAAAAAAGCAAACAGTCGAATCAATACGAAGTGAAAAACAAAACAAAAACAGTCCCCAGCACAGGCGCGTCACGGCGGAGGGCCGCGGGCATGCAGCTCGTCATTCCTCCACAGCGGCTAACTCGCTGCTGCTAACAGGCTAACAAGAGTTCACACTGTTAGAAAGACGAGAGAGAGAGAGAAAAGTTTTGAAGCTACCTTGTTCATTACTTCGAAGTCGAAGAAAGGCGACACCACGGCTGTGGTCATCTTTGCAGCGACCAGAATTAACTTAAAAGTAATAAAAAAAACAAAAAACAAACTGCTTGTTAGAAAGTTGCGCAGGTCTGCTGAGTTTCTGATTTGCAGCTCCTGTGTATTTTTGACCCAGCAGAACTCCCCCTCTGCCCAGCACCAGCCCCGACATTTGCTTTATAATCCGTTGCAGGAGGAGCCTCAAGCGCTGGGCGTCAACTTTCAGTTAACTTTTTTTTTTCTTTCTTCCTCTTCTGCGCGGACAAACTTGCAGTGGGTTGTCAGTTTGTGTGAGATTACTACGCTGTTGCACGCAGTATGAATACTAAACAGACTGCTTTTATTCGTGAGCAGCATACAGTAAAAAAATAACTGAAGTTAATCTTTATCTCTAAAGTAAGCCAGTTTATTTATCAGGAGAGTAATAGGGTTATACATAAAAAAGTGACTTATTACACTTAGTATTCTGTGCATGTTCTGTTTATTAACTTTGTTGGAGAAATAGTGTGTTAACTTTAACGTACAAGTAAATCTATATATATATAAAACTAAGTTACTAACTTTTTTAAAGTCCAGTGGCAAAAATAGGCTACAATTTTATTTCCTTCTTTTTCTTATGGAAGTCTGGTACTTAAACAGTCTAGAGTTGTTTACTGGGAGGCGCTGCACTATCCTCAGGGTTTCTGCTACCATCCACTACTCTGTAATTAATTTACTCTTAATTGCTGGACTGTAACGTCACTTGTGGGACTTTCCGGTGAATTCAGGCAGCCAGGGCTTTTAACTCTTTCCCGACCACAGTTATTTCCCCATTAAACCCTTCTCTCTCTCTCTTCTTTTTTTTTTTAACTGTTTCTATTACAGCTCCTCTCCTCTTTCTTACCAGCAGACAATGCTGCTCTCCTTATGTGCACGGATGTATGTGTCATTCCATCAAGTAGGCGATAACCTGATACATTAGAGTGATCTCACCAGATTCAACCACAGCCAGTGACAATGATGCTTGCAGCTACATATGAAAGAGCTGGACTGCATAGAGTGAAACCTATACAAATCTATTGTGGTCCATCGTCTTCCTACCTCCCGCCCACTAAATCCATGACAGAGCAGCCATCGGCCATGTGCAGAGTCAATGTCAGGGTTGGGTTGCAATAGAAAAGAGAAGAGGGAAAAGAAAGGCAGGGTTGGGGGAGAAGAAAAGAAGCTGTTAACAAAAAAAAAAAGAGTTGGAGTTGGAGGAGGGGACGATGGCGTGAGGGGGAGATTTATGGGGGACGTTTATTACTACACAGCGCTGCCCCAGGGAGGTGAGGGAAGAGGGGTGGGGAGAGAGAGGCAAAACATTCCCTTTTCCCTTCCTCTTCTTTGGCTATACAGAAGCCACACAGGGGGTGGAGAGCTTTGTCTTGCTGCTAGCAGCCGTGGAGTAGGCAGGGGAAGTTGTTTTTGCACTGAAATGTTGAACTTAGTTGAGATAGAAAAGACCAGATACAGGCGTTGACTTCTCTTCATTTCAGACAAAGTTCTGATCTAGGTCTTTTACTCCTTTTCTCCTGAGTTGACTACAGTGTTATTCCTCCTCATGCATTAGGAAAAGTAGATGTAACTTCATGCAATCACTGAGATATTCTGGACCCAGTCTGCGAAGGGTGTGTGTTTTAACATAAAAAGAGTTTTACGAGCCGGGGCTGTGTGGAGTAATCTCCCCCTGGAGTGTTTTCACAGACGACAGGGTGGGATGACAGACTTGCTGGAAATCACGTCTGCAGTTCAAAGGCCCTGTCACTGATTGATTAAGTAGATCAGATCGATTGTCTCCCTCTGAGGAATAACTACAGCAGGGAAGTAGGAGGGGAATCACAGCATCTTTCTTTTCAGTGATAAAAAAAAACAACCTCTTGCTGGTGTGAAATGATATGAAGGACTCATAATATGTCACACATTAAACAGAGTCAGAGTTTATTTCAGTACAGTAAATGCAGCGGTGGCTGTGATGTTGGAGAGAATAGATTCTCGTACAGATTTGAACTCTACAAGGTCAGCAGGTCTCAAAACTCAACAACAAGCCACTGACTCTGATGGAAATGTTCCTGGACCTTGTCCTCAAGAAGCCTCATATACCGCAGTTGTTTACTTTAATACTTTCAGATGTATCGTGCCTGCTTGATATTGTGCGATGCAGTTATCCTTCCAGGTTTAGGAGGAGGCACCTGTTTCCTGCCAAAATGAAAATCTAAAAAAAAAAAAAAAAGACAAAAAAAGTCAGGCTGCTCTCTCAGGGGATAGCGTCAGATGCGTTCCTGTTTCAAACACGCAGACAGTAAATGACTACAGACATAATTGTGACACTGTGCCCTGCAGACGTTAGCACACACAGCTTGACTTTTTACTTCTTAATATTTTGTTTTGCTAAGAAGTTATGTGAGTTGAAATGCATTTATACATCTGGGATTTACTGACTTCAGCGCAAATCCTTCTAGTGCTATAGTGACAAAATTAATTTGCATGTAAAATGGGGCAAGTTTTCTGTGTCTTTACTTCACACACAAGCAAAAACATACTTAATACTTCTTATGTCACATTTAGGTTAAATTTAGTAGTTTATTAACTTTCCTTTAAAACATAAGAAAAAAGTTGCTGAAAAAGTCCCTTAAATGAGATTTGGTGGCATTTTAGGGTGTAGGCTGGACTCTGCATACGAATACTTACAAAACAGGATATGCAGTATTCACTCAAAGGTGACATTTGACAGTGATACTGAAATTTGCTTTGAGAAAATAAGGGCTGCAACTAAAGATTGTATTTGATTAATCACGATTGTTTTTTCGATTTATTGTTTGGCCTTTTAAATGTCAGAAAAGAGGGAAGAATGCCCTTCTGAAAGCCCAAGATGACTCAACTATTCAACTAACAGTCAAGAATCGAAATATATTCAATGAACTATCACATATGTCAAAGAAAAGCAGCAGTTTCTCACAAATGAAAAGCTACAACTAGAGAATGTTTGGCATTTTTGCTTGAAAAATGACTGAGACTCAAAATAGTTGCAGATTATCTTTTTGTTGATTGACTAATCGATAAATGGTCTAATTGTTTTGACTCTAAATATATTTATATATATATTCCATAACAGCTTGTAAAAGTGAAGGGTGGAATATTTATGAGGTTTTCCTTCCAAGGTGAAACAAACTAGATCTCAGCTCCTCAGACAGGATTTTCCACTCACTGTTGACAGAGTTGAGTTGAGGATTTGTGCTCCTCGAGGTCAAGCATGTCCTCCTTTGGCTTGTAGTCCCTATCAGTCTCTGTCGGAGCTGTAGTTAGTCACTCCTCACTCAGCCTCTGCTCGATGGGTTGAATTCTGCCTCCTGCGCTGTCGACTTTAATGACCCCTCCTCAGAAGGGAGGATGGGGATGAGGCTTGAGGTCACTGATAAAGTTTAAGTGGGATGACTGGATGTTAAATTTTTTATCTAACTGAACAGGAGATGAAAGAAGTCGTGGATAAACACAACAAATTGGAAGCTGTCTGTGGTGACTGTCTGTAATAGCAACAGTTTGCTGTAGTTCCCCCTCTCAGCCAACAGAGGGCGTAGTTTTTCCTTTATTCTGTCCTCTTGTTGCAGCACTTCCTATTTACTCCCCTCTCTTTGTGCAGTATTTAAAGTATCTCCATGTTTGCCTAAAGCATAAATTTAGATTACCATGAGTGAGAATTTCTAAGATTAGACAAGCAGGTCAGCACAGTCAAACACAGCACTTTCCTTGTGTGGCTTTGAGGTGAATTGGGACTCAGCACAAGCCTGTGTATTGCACAATCAAGCCTTTCCACTGACACACTAACTTACTAGACTTATATGAAACAAAGAGACTACAGCTACAGAAACACGAATGCTCAAACTAGTTGTGTGGTAATCTCAAGCTGTGCTGCACCACATCCCACTTAGGGCGGCCACAGGCTCATTAAACGACGTCTTAAAGGAGAAATAAGTAGTATTTTTACTGCCTCATGGTGCTTCTTGTATATTCTGGGAATTGATAGGGTTGTTGATAAATACCAGTGACTTAGTTGTTTGCCACATACATTTATGATTTCTTATAAAGTTAATTTTCCAGCTGAAGTATCTGTTTTGGAAGAAACCGTACCCCCACACACTTGCATTTTCAATTCCGTATTATGAGCAACTCTAAGTGGAACATCACCTCTTCACTTGAAATGTATTTTGCATCTTGTATATTGCGGTGAAAATATCACATAATTATTTGTGTCAATTACAGGCAAGCATGCAGTGGTGGAAGATCAGTTCCTTTACTTAAGTACAAGTAGCATTACCACAATGTAAAATCCTAAATTCTAAATAAATAAAAGTACAGAGTTTTGTAAGCAAAATGTACTTAGGATATATAAAGTAAAAATACTAGATATACAGAAAAAGGGCCCTCTTGAGTGTTATATTATACATATTTTATTATTTAATCATTATTACGGATGCTTTAATGTGTAAGAAGCATTTTGCTGTTGTAGTTGGTCAAGGTGGAGCTAATTCTCATTACTTTATGTGCTGGTAGTTTAACCTATAACCATATTTTATGTTAGTACAGTACCTGTAAATGTACACGTACATTTTCATTTCACCACTGGAAGCATGACTATCAGTGATGTTTCAACTCCTATTAAAAGCCATAGATTACTAAACACTCCTATAACTTCTCATTTTTTTCACAACATGTGAGCACATCTTTCGAAACGCTGACAGGACAGCTAATCAGCCCGCTGATTGTTGAGAAATCAGCGGTCGAGGAAAGCCAAGTTCGAGCTAAACAGTGTTTGATTTCTTGAATATATTGTCATGTGTCGGCCCACGTTCACGGTGACACTGCGTGGGTTTAACCTCTGTATACATTCTCTTCCCCACATCCCAATTTGCGTGATCCGGTTCTTGTCTGTATAAGCTTTGACAGCCAGGACGGCATGATTGCCTCCTTTCATGTCTCATGGTATGTTTGCCAAATTCACATGGGAGGAGGACTGTGGTCATCTTGCAGGGTTAAACTAGCCTCAGAAGAAGAGAGTGAGGGAGAGAGAAAGAGGGAGGGAGGAAAATAAGAACTAGCAGCGATTAATTGTCCATAAGAGTAGCCACAGCATTGTTAGTGGTGAACCGCCAGCTGCTCTTGCTGATGTTGTTCCCATGAATTGCTCCAACATGCCCATCCACTCGCTTCCACTGCCCTTCATCTCACACTGGGTGGGATGCTGCATCAATGCGAGGCTTGGCTCATTTGGATAGCTTTGACACGTCACATCATTACAATCACGACCAGAGTTCAAAACAAACACCATCTTGGAAATGAAAGTCTTTGGCCCCATCACTGACAATTCGCAGCAAAATAGAAGAATAATAATGATGTTTTGGTTAAATGCGAGGTCGCAAAAATAGCAACAAAACAAGAGAGTGAGGGGTCAGCGTTTAAAGGAGATTTACTGTCCAATTCTCTGCTGACACGCCGGTCTCTAGAGGAGGGTTGTATTTAGAACGAAAGGCCAGCTTCCTCCTCTGACTTCCTGACCCGTGTTTCCTGAGGAACAATCTTTCTGTCTGTCCAGAGGGCTCATGGGAAGGGAGAGTTTGGTTTTCCACTCGCACATTAGGGGTCGCAAAGGAAGAAGCATAGGTCAAAGCCATCAAGCTATAGAAATGAGAGGATGACCGCAGCTATATGATACACAATGCAGCACACTCACAGTGCAGAGATGGCAGATGACATGAATGTGCAGACACACTTAGGGAAGAAAGGCTTAGGGATGTAGCGAGGAACCTGGTGCTTGGTTGTGTCCAGTTCCCCCCAGGCTTAGCGTGGCTCCGCTAGGGACTGGACAGAACTGACCCTGGTCCAGGTGTCATGACCATGCGGCGGACGCTGAAATGAGATATTCCTCAGCTCCTCACTCAACACAGGAAAAAATCAATGGGCTTTGTATAGCGCAGGAACAGTGGAAAGCATTCTCTCACCAAAAAAATCCTGCCCCTGTCCCATCTGTCTCTATTCTCCAGCACACCCAGACCTCACAACCGGCTCTGTGTGGTCACTCCTGGACTAGAATTACACAGTCCATGTGTCCGGCTCTGGACAATACACAAAACCAACCGCCCGTGTGACCCTGCCCACTTTTCTCACACTTTATCCCCGCAGATTTATTGAATTGGACGTGTCTTCTCTCCGGTTATTGATATTCCTCCAGATGCTCTTGACGAGGACGTACTTCTGACATGGTTGCATTTTGTGTTCGACAACAGCTCGCCTATCGTACATGAGACTTTGGAAATTAGCTTTTGATGATGTGTGAATTGATGGGAGTGTGGTTTTGATTAAATGATGTTGACCTGTGAGAATAGGATCAGTTGTTTGTGCGCCGTCCTCAGTCGACCCCGGGCATATGATGATGTCGAATTCCTTCTTGTTGTAGGCGTGTGATGATTTATTGTGAAAAACTATGCTTTTATTGTTACTGCAGCTCTAATTTAAACCTGTTTCAGTGCCTGTCTTTATTGCCAGTAGAATGCTACAAATTATAGTTATCTGGAAACTGCTTGATGAATACACCACTGCAGAACTTGTCTGTTGTGTTCCATGGTTTGTGATTTTTTTCCCCATTACTACTCTCTATGTAGGTAGTAAACTTCTGGTTAGTGCTTATTATGGGGGCCCTGACAGCTCAACTGCATCTTTAGAAAACACAAATAGAAAATACACAAACAAATATGACAACACATGCTCCGCATTTAGAAAAAATGCAAAGACATAAAACACACACAGGCAGGTTGAGAAACACATTCAACAAGAAATGCTTCTGCAACTACAGAAAACACAAAAAAACACATAAACGCACTGCTTGTGTTTTTTTTGTATTTGGTTATGTTTTCTAGTTGTGTTTCTATATTTGGTTTTGTTTCTATAGTTGTAGTGTGTTTCTGTATTTGTGTGTTTCTGTATTTGATTGTGTTTCCTGTATTTGCAGCATGTTTTCTATTTCTAATATTTTTTGCACTTCTTGTATTTGTGTTTGTATTGTGTACCTTCTGCCTGTGTGGTAAGACACCACATATGCTGCCACTGGTACTGGGTGTCTGCCATGTGTGTACTATGTCTTTGACTGTTTCTACTGTGTTTTTATTGTGTATGTTCAGTTTTGTGCCCACACTGCAAACCAATTTCCCTTTGTCAAGCAATGTGTTGTCAAATTGATGAAGATGTTTTCTTCCTTTGCTTGTGATTAGTCTGTTTGCTTGTGTTTTCTTTAGCTGCAGTGTGCTGAGCTCTCAGAGCCACCTTAGCTTATGGTTTATGCGGAGACAATGGGGAGTGTAGCTCAAGAAAAGCTGTAAGTAGGTGTAGTGGTGAACTCTGTGCTGTTAAATAGTTTGCTGTCTTGAGAGCTACAGGTGTTTCACCTTCAGCAGCAGATTATTCATCTGTTAAACTACACCTTTGTCTGTCCTCCTGAGATGAAAAGCCCTTGTAACGTCTGCTCTTTTCTTCTCTGTGACCCGCTGTGACTCCCAGAGACTCACATGAGCTCGTGAAGTATATCCGTCCTCACTTTAATGGAAAAGGATGAGGAAATGAGCAAAACTCAAGCTATGTGGATAAAGATCAAGTAGCCTATGGCAGAAAGATTTTCTCACAGGAAAACAGACAAAGGTTTAAACAGCATTTTATGTTCTCAAAGGCGCCAGAATACATCACCATCTTACCTCTTTGATTGTAATTTTGCAAAAGCGTTCCCAATCACTCAAAGAAAACAACTCTGAGGGATTTTGTGTGATTGCCCACAGTCCAAACACAGCACAGCCTAAAATAGAGTTTAATGTCCAAGATGAGTCTAAGCTGCTTCTTTTTCTTCTGTTTTTGTAAAGAAAACAACCCTCTGGGTCTTTGAGACTGGTCCAGTCCAAATGCCCCCAACTGTTCCCCACTCCGCCTCTCTTTCTCCTCTCCCTCTTTCAGACTGTCTTCTTCCCTGGCAGTGAAAGAAAGTGCAGCTGTGTGGAGTCCTTTGGGTTGAATGAGAAGAATCAGCCCATTTGGTTGACTTTCCTGGCCAAAGCTATACTTTTCTGCTGCCAGGGCCCAACATCCAGTCCAGAGCAGTTCCTGGGCTCCAGCCACTTGTATCCAACAGGACAATGGGGATTGTCCTACAGCCATATACTACACAGGGGTCCAATTGCCTGTCTGCCAAAATGTGGAAGCATCTACGGGTCCAGACCTAAACACTACCTTCTTAACAAGTCAATTAGTCCATGTTTGAACTTTTGAAATTGCTAGAACTACTTTCTGACACAAAAGCTACTTGTTTCGAGAATTATGAGAGCCAAATGTAATTTTCTTTATGCTACTGCCGGATTATGTCTCATTTCAAGGTAGACACTCACATTTCTAGTAGAATTCCTCAAACAAAAGAAACCTAATCGAGAACAAGTGGAATTACTTCACTCCATTGGCATAGTTTTTCTCTTAATTTAAAAACAATGAGATCTGAAGGCTGAATATGAGACTAAATGACTTGTCAAGGCAGATGTTTATTGTAATTTGACCAGTAACATGTGTGTCAGCAAGTTTGCCTGTTTGTGATACGGAGCTTTAAGAATCAAAAAACTGGTATGAATTATGCATTGAGTTTGGTTTTAGCTTTTGTGAGTAGTTTAATGTCATTAGCATGCCTTCAGAAACATACACAGCACTGCTTGTGTATGTTCCCAGTAAGCACTATTAGTGTCACATCAGGCCCAAATGGCAGCCCATGTGACTGTGTCAACCCAGGGGACTACTCACATTATTGCTGTGTTGTGTGACAGCTGAATATGGAAACACTTTTTGCGCTTGTTAAATACTTTCTGGTTTGCCTTTTTTTTTCTTGCCTTGCACTCTTATAGGTTCTACAAAGTCTAGTAAAATTGAATGGCTTTCCCAGAAATGAAAGTTTATTGTCCCCCTCAGCCCACCCGACTCGTAAATAATGGCACATTTACCAAAAATCCCAAGCCGACAGCCCCCACCTTCATACCAGTACCACTGTACGCCAAAGCCGCTGCCAAAATACACCCAAACAATCCCCCTTTCTCGTCATTGAAACCTTCCAACTGTCTGTTAACAGTGTTTACTCCGTTAAAGCCCTCCAACCCGACACTCAAAGGGAAGAACAGTCCACATGCTGTCGTGGGGAACTGTATGTACACCATTAAACTCCAGTCTTCATTTTTAACTTCCCTTATCATAATAAAGAGCTTTAAGTACTTTACCAGGCAGACACATGCATCATAGGACTGCCTTTTTGCTGTTTGACTAAAAACTGTGTTGCACCAGCTACAGTATGTGTGCAAGTTTGATCCAAGTGTAATAAAACTCACTGCAGGCTTTGCCGCTAGAAATGAATTTGTAATAAGTGAGTCGCAAAATGAGCTTTTGATGCTAGTTACGCTATCTTTTTTTTTTTTTTTCTCTCGAGCTAGTGCTTTTCAAACCAGAAAAAAAAAAAACCCATTTTACTCTGCTTTCATGCTGGCTTATGTTCACACGTACGCTTGCAGAAGGATGCGGTCAATTTCTATGTTAGGCACTCATTGAGATCCAACGTGCAGTCGGCGCGATGCAATAAAATCAAAGACGTTATGAAGAGGAGGATGAAATGAGTTCCACATGAGCACCATGCCTACGAGATTTTAATAAAATCTCACTTTCGGGCCGCGCAGACTTCGCCTGCACAGCTGTTTCCACGCACCTTGGGAGTTCACTTTGACCTGCTTTGATCATCCGCTAAAAGTCCAAACAGTCAAGCTTTAATGTAGTCTACTAAGTCTACTTTATAAATAGAGAGACAGAATGGAAGAGTTAGCGAGTTAGGAGCAAAGATAAGTGTGCAGCTATGGAGACCAAGTCTTGATGTGTAGGTGGGACCTTGGTAGAGTACAGTACTGGAGCTTCCACTGTGGGCAACTTTCTTGCTGCATGACTCACCACATGACATGCGTGCACATTTGAAATACCACAGAAAACTGTCTAGATCTCACCATTAATATGCTTTCCTCCACAAACTCTCATATTGAATGATGACATCTATACTGACGTACAATTTGCGCCTTCGGTGCTTACTTTAGAAACTGTGACAGACTAACATCACATCATCGGCTCAATAGCTTGACATTTTGTGATTGTGTCTTGTGTCTGATTTTGAGTGCTTTAATTGACTCGAACTGGAGGCTGTTGTGTTTTTGTCTGACAGTCCCCACACACGTCCTGTTGACATGCCTCTGAATCAACAGCTTCCATCACAATGCTGCCATGTGAGATTAAAACTGACTTCTGCTATCTTAAGCATTTTCTGAATAAATAAGGGTTGAATACTTTGATGCAATTAGAAGATGAAGAGTTGTGAAATAATAATGTTTTTAAAGTCAGAGAGGGGGAGGCATAGAGTGGGTATTTGTATAGCTCAGTATTCAGTCATGATTTATTTCCACTGAGGTAATATCAAGGTCGGCGCCCTGAAAACGTCTTTGCTTCAACAAGATGCCTTGAGCCGGATAAGAGGGCCTAAAGCTCCCAGTTCAGCAGCATGATGGATGAAAGTGTTCTGTCTTGTTTATGCAACCTGACACAAGGCATCTGCTGGCCTCTGGAGCGCTCACTTCATGCTGTAACAACCCTCTCTGCTCCCTATTAGACAGTCAAACCGAGATTATCAAGGTATTTCAGATGTAGGAGACACAGTGGGGGATGTAGGAAAATTACTGCTGGCTCAAGGGCATTCAATTCATTCAGCTTTTTCAGAAACATTATCTGCAGTTAGTGGATTTTTTACTTAGCAGTGAACAACACCTATCTTAAATCTAATATTCGGCTAGCGTTACTCTAATCTGGCTAAAATTAGGAATGGCGTTGTTGAATAGTTTGAAGGTAGAGTTTATATTCATATCTGATCTTCAAGCACATTAAAACTTTCAACAAAGGACTCAGACTTGACATTTGGGATTTTGAGTGAAATGTCTTGACAACTATTGGATAGATTGTCATGAAATCAGCCTCAACTACTTTGTGTTTAGTGCTAATTTGCAAATGTTAGCATGCTAACATGCTAAACTAAGATGGTGAATGTGGTACATCAGCGTGTTAGCATTGCCATTGTGAGCATGTTTGCATGCGAAAATTAGCATTTAGCATGGCTGTAGTCTCGTTAGAATAAAAATAATCCCTCTCCTTTTTAAGACGGTAAAACAGAGATTATCAAGGTATTTCAAATGCAGGAGGGTGTATTAAAAGTACTGCTATCTTAAAGACTTTAAATTCATTGGAAACATTATCTGCACTTAATGGATTTTTGACAATGAGCTTTAAGCAACACCCACCTTAAATCTAATATGTGGCTAGAATTAGAGGAGGCATGGCTGAACAGTTTGAAGGCAGAGTTTAAGCTCATATCTTGAAGTTACAGTACAGTAAGCATTTCAACAAAGGACTGACCTGAATTTTTTATCTGTCTTCATGCCACATATTTTAGCAAACAAATATCTCGCAAAAAGATATGACATTTTTAGTGATGAAGTAGGCTAGCTTGCGCAACCACAGATAAATCTGTCATGTAGCCACATCACCATATCCTGCTGGCAAAGATATTGTGGATCTTCACAGTAAATTCAGGAATGTGTAGAAATAGTAAAATGTTTCATTAGATGTTATATACTCTATTATTCAGCTGTAACAGGTTTGTTGTTCAGATTGTAAAATCCTGTCTATTAGTCTCATGATCATTTTTCTTGATGTAGGAAATAAATTCCCAGCCAACTACTTTTAAGTTTTATGGCGTCAAGATTCTGTTATGAATTCTGGGCAAGTCTCCTACTTTCCAGTATGTCAAGCAAGAGAGAGTAGACGCAACCAAAGTGATAAGTTTGGCAAACTAGCGCAGGTGTGGATAAATTTGCTAAAACTGCAGCTTTTTATGAGCTGAATTGCTTCAACGGAGCCAAATCATGTAACAAAACCCAACCAGCATTCGCTGTTTATGCTGATGCCAAGAGAGTGGTTTTTGTCTTTTTTTTCAGTTTAGACAAATAAATAAGTATGTATGGAAAAATCTGCCAAAACAATGTGCTCTTGGACATGCTGCAATCATTATATAGTCATGTAATGTACCATAAACGTCATAGCATGAGGCAGTGATGGAGTGTGTTTGCTCTAGTGCGGGCTCACTGTGTTTTTGAATTGTGCTCCATATGTGAAGAAGCTGTCGACTGCTGCTTCCATATCTTTTTAATCCGTCTTTGTTGTATGACTAACTTAAGCATAATGTCCCATTCAGTTTGTTCTCCTCTTACACTCTCTATACCCTCGGTCCAGCTCTTTTTTTAAAACATCCATTACTGCAGGACACAAATCCCCTCAAACAAACAGCTGCTTGCATAAACTTTACCTCTTTCTCCATGCTAGTGTACAGTATTTAAATGGTAAAACAACAAGAGATAAAGAAATAAAGACAGCTGAAGAAAGACAGAAGCAGAGAGATGCAGAGGGAGGGAGGCAGAGACAGGCCGAGCACCAGTATAGGGAGAAAGTGCGGAGTCATGCTGTAGGAATGCTGGAGGGGGGGATTGCTGGCGTGACTGCCCCATTTTTCACAGCCATAATCAGAGCCAGCTGTCAGTGAGAGGGCCCATAAGATGGAGGAGGCGGGAGGGGTGTAGGGAGGATGGGAGGGGGAGGACGAGGGATAGGGAGGGGAGGGAAGGAGTGGGAGTACTGGGTTTTTGGAAGAAGTTAGAAGGCGAGAGGAGAGGGGGGAAGGCAAGGAGTAAGAAGGAGAACTTGGTAGAGGTTGAGTTTTCGTGATGTTAATTTATTTCCTCTCCATGTGTCACCGGGTTTAAGATTTGTGTGAAAGAAAATGTCTGTAAACAATCGTGTGTAAAAAAGAACCCTCTGTGTTTTGTTTAAAGATGCCATGCGTGATAACAGTTAAAAAGGAGGAGTGGATCAGGCTGTGGCCTTGACTCGGCCTGCATGGCTGCAGTCTGAGCCAGGTTAAAGGAGGATGGAAAGGGGGGCCAGGGTGGAGCTTCCTGCCTTCCTGCTGCTTCTGGATCCTCTGCAGTAAAGAATGACAAAGCAGAAGCTCTTAAACGCTCCATACAGTGTCTGAATGGCGTGTACAATCCTTTGGGTACATATATAGAGCAGGGATATAAAGAACAAAGACTAAAACCCACATAAAAAGTAGTGAAATAATATTATGACTAGTAATTTTCAGATTTTCAGAGCATTATCACAGATCAGGAACAGATGCATCTTTGACTAAGAATCAGCTTACAGTGCAGTAGTTGTATTTTGCACATGTGTGGCTGTGGTAACGCTGCTGCTACCAGGCATGCCAGTGCTGTTACAGTCCCACACCTCTGAATGTAAACTCCTGGTGTGTTTATGTTTAGTCTACAGTCGTACGGTACGGTCTTCCTTCCACTATACGTGAGGCTCTGTTATGTTTTGTCCGGCAACAAGTGTGTTCTTCCTCCTGTCCTGTAATATGTCAACACCAAGTCTAGGTCAAATTCTTGAACTTGTTGCACCCTAATGTGATGAATCATGAAAAGAGATGATAAAAAGGAGAAATCCCAATGACAGTTTCACTCATAAAACACCCTCAGCAGAAAAAAAACTTAAAATGAGGTGAATTATTGCACAGCCGTTTCCTGAAGTAGGTTATGGTATTAAGGTTCATATACTGTGGCGAGATATTTTTATGACCTATCTCTTAGCCCGCACTCCCTAACACAGTGTACAGCGACAGTGCCACATATTTATATGACCCTCGGTAGTTTGGTGGAAAATGGCTCTAGTGGGAACGACTTGGCTTGTTGATTTTTGGGTGATTCATGGCTGTTAAAGAGGTGACCTCCTCGAAGTTGGAGTATCAACTTTTCACGTCAACCCCACACGCCTCCCAACACAAAGAGTACCCTTGAGACTTCCAAGAAATAGTGTCACTGGCTAATGAACTTTGCAGCCACTACACTGATCTCTTTCTTTCCTAAGTGGGTTAAAATAAATTGCCTTGTCGGTTGCATAAGGCTCTACTTGGACTGTAAACTACAGTTTTTCTTGGAGAACTGGTTCTCTTCAGGCCTCCTCACCTGTTTTTGCTTTTAGAAATATCTCCCCTTGGTGTCTGACAAGCTATTTTAGGCTTCTAACAGAACTCCCCTTTCTGCCCACTTCCTGTGCTCAGGTCTTGATGTAATGCGAGGCTCAGAAATCAAAAGGCAAAAAAGCCCATGACAGTTTTTAAAAATGCCCACCAACTTAAAGATGCCTGTGAAACGCCCACGGTAATGAGGTGGTCACTGTCGATGATTTCTGTCCCCTGTGGGCTGCCGTAGGTGAGATTTTCCATTGCTCTGTCCCACTTACATTCCTATTTTTATTGTGTTCAGTATATTCTAATTTATTAGTATACTTTTTTAGTATACAACAAATCAATGTACACTACTTTTCTGTTTATAATAACAGGAATTGACCAACATTGCAACATGTAAGCCCGTAACTGAAACAATAGCACTTTTTCACAGAAGACATTTTTGACTTGTCACAGTAGAAAAAGCGCAGGTGTAAATAATAAAAGTAATGATGGCTTAATTCCATTTAGCTTCTTCTGTTTCAGGGTCCTAGTATTGGGCATGCTGACTCACTGTCATGGGGACACTGGGACACTTGAATAGGACAGAGACATCATTAATGTTATTAGTAACACCTGTGCTTTTTCTGCAATGACGAGTCAAAATGGAGACTGTGAAAAAAGGCCTACGCCAAGTCTTGAAACCAACTTTTGACACAGGGACCCTCTCCCAGACAGGACCTCAAGATCAGGTAATAATTAATTTTGGCAAATGAATTCATGTGAATTCTTGTTCAGCTTTGACCGTGGGGATGTGCATGATCTGCCAATCAAAACACTGATGTGTGTGGTGAGCTATTGCCCACAGACTACAATCTGTAGTATCGCTCTCAAACACTATTAAAAGTTTGTGGTCGCTCTGCTCAGTATTCTTCTTATTATGCAAGTCAGAAATGTGAAATCACAATCTTTCAGGGCAATTTTGTTGAAATGGAAGACTAATGTGGCTGTACCTTGTGCCTGGAGCTAATGGGGGTCCTGGTGGCCTGGAGCCTCACATGGCACACACCATTTTTCCTGGTTTGGATATGAGCTTGGCGCCAGCAGACATTAAATAAACTGTGATGCCACAGCAAATAAAAATTTACAAAGAGAAAGCAAAATCATTTCCAAATATTTAATATTTTATTAATTGTTTTCTGAGATCTTCTTCTGAGCCGTTTCACCACGATTCATAATTCATTTTTTTATAGCTGTGAGTTGTTCCTCCATTTGCTTTGTGCATTGCATTGTGGAACAATGGTATTCATCAACATTATACTCAAAAATCAAGCCAATTTAGTATTTCTTCTGACATATTTGAGTACCTTGAGCAACTACTGTATGCAGCTCTGTAAGGCCTGCAAGTTCCCAGTTGTGGAAAATAGCATAAACATACTTCAGTTGAACATACTGAGTATATATTTGCCAGTAATGTAATGCATCATTTCTTACCAATTAAACTTTTTTCTGTGTGTAAGCGTACATTCAGCTCAGCTCCCTCTCCGTCGGCCTATTTCTCTGCCCAGGGGTTGTTTATCTGTCTGGGAGCGAGTGGCCTGTAGCCTCTCTGAGTTGCAGCCAAGTCCAAAGTGGAACAGTTTCAAACTCTGGACTTTTGACTCTGACATTGTGTCGACTCTGTCTCCATGTGGCCCGGGCTGGTCCATTATCAGAACAAGAGGGGCACGCTGACCCTCGCCAACCCTGAATTTGGGAAAGGTTGTGGTGTCTACTATAAGTCATTACTCCATCGCCCACAGAACAAAAGGTGAGACCTTGTCTGGGTTGGATGGTTTCTAAAAATCCTCACAGATGGTGAAGGGTTGTGTTGAATTAAAGGTTGTTTTGTTGACACACACTGGACCAAAATGGACTATTTTAGTGAAAGTGGAGCTGTAGTTTTAGACTCTTCGAATGCCTCTCTCATTTGTTTCACCGCATCACATTATTTCTTTCAGTTTTCTTTATCTTTCAGCCTTGCTTGTTGTCTTTTAACACACAAATACAAAAACACACTCAGCCTGCACGCATCCTTTTTGTCTTAACTTTTAATCTCCAGTTTCTTCCTCAGTGTATATCGATTTTGAACGAGCTGAGAGTGTCCCCTCTTATCAATTGATTGAAGCTGAAGATGATTTTCCCCCGTCTGCACCGCGGAGCTTCTTGGGTACTTTCCAGAGCACTTTCTCCTGTTTGGCAATCTGTTGCCTTGTTTACTGAGCTGCTAAACCCTGGCGACACCACAGACTGTGACTCACGCTGTGAACCCGGCAGTCGCTAGTTCAGGGTTCAGTTTACAAACAACGTTGCACAATGTGTCCTCTCTGGCCACGGTCACACTTGTCGCTCTGATGTGCTTTTCGAGATCTGACTCCAAAGATCACTTTTCATATCTGTCATTTGCCAAATCACTGTAGTAAATCCTCTGGCTACTGTGGATTCATTTTAGTTTGTGTCCTGGTTTCATTCAAAAATGAGAGATCCACTGTTATAATATCGCTGCTGTCAAAAAGAATAATAATGAAGCACATTATCAGGTTAATATTAAGGTTATGAGTCACTCAGTGCTGTTTCTCATGATAAAGTGACTCATCTGATAAAATTCAAGTCACATAATCTTTCCAAAATGGCCTGTTCCTACAGTCAAGGTTAACAGAGGTTACTGCAAGACATTTTCTTATCTGTAATGATCAAGTTATGACTAATAGGCTGTAGGTTAGACATGATTGCTTTCTCACACAGTTAACATTTAGTTCAGTACAATGATCAAGAATTAACACCAAGTACCAAGAAATCTTCAGCCAAGCACCGGGAAAGAACATTAAATAGGGGTTGACGATAAATGATAAGGGATGAATGAGGATTAGAGATCACTTGCAGATTTGAAACAGTTCACGTTAGGTAAGTGTCAGTTTTTTTTCTGTGAACATAACACATGCAGTGCTCCCTTTTAGCCTCGTGCCACTGCAGGAACTTATGTCACTTCCTTTCTTATCTTATTGATGTGGAAAGAGGAAGCCCCCTTACTTTCCCCAGACCTACTTATCACAGGACCACAAAGAGTGTGGGTATGCTATTTCAGAGCTGAAATAACCTGAATTTTTCACTTAGTAACCACTGAGCAAATGTTAAAATTGACTTTATTTCCTGACTCATAACTCTCACTCTCACATATAGCACATATGTACAGGCCGTGTTTTTTGGCGTGCTGTGGTGTTGCAGCACCTGTGTGCAGACGTATCGAGCCGGATGTCGGGGGTTGTTCTGTTTCTGTGTCTTCTTTTGCAGGCATCCGTACCACCCACCAGGCTTTTCTGTGCATTGTACTGTATGAGTAAAAGCTACGCTGCAGACTGTATGGAACATGCAGAGGAGGTGAGGAGCGCTCCACTCTTTGATGCCTCTGTGTACATTTGAAGGCATGAGGCGTCTCACCGCTCAGCCGTTTAACCCATTCATGCCCACACAAGAATAAGTTAGTAGCATGAAAGAGCAAGAACAACAACAACCTCCTCCATTTGGAAAATCCCCCCATTGTCGCCTTTATTTACTTTTTAATGCTTCATTGTCATTTCCATCATGTCCATGAATCATCATTCGGACCAAAGATCTTGTTATTTAGGTCAGCCCTTGTGTTTCCTAAGATATAGGGCCTATAAGTCAATGCCCAACCCATAAACAACACAGAAGTGGAAAACAAACTGACCTTGAACAATTTTTCCATGCTAACTGATCCAGTAATCATGATTTAAACATGCTTAAAGAGTAACTTAACACCAGGCTGAAAAGCAGTGTTTTGCTGCCCTCTCTGGTTGAAAGATTAAAGTCTATTTCACCTCTCAAGTGTGCTTTATTTATTTAACCTGTAACCACACCCAACAGTGATGTCACAGGGTCCTGGAGTACACCTGTACATCACTGCAGCAAGGTGAGAAGTTGAAGCAAAACAAGAGTTTCAGGGGGTGTTAAGTTAGTCTTTAAGGTTAGGTTATGGTTCGGGTTAATCAATTAAAGGCTGTTAATTGCTGGTTTGTGATGGCATGTGAACTCCAGTCTCCTGTATGAAACCACCCCCACACCCCTACCTTCCACCTCACTACATATAGGGCTATACTACTTCCAGCACTGATACTAAACATTGGAATCATAAGTAAATCATCAGTAAACCATTTCTACTACAGCACTGACTCCAAGCCAAACCTTTATTCAGCATCTGCCACTTGGCCCCCATGTTTGTCTAGGGAGGGCCAGGCTAAGTGGGTTTAAATAGTGCTACATTACTTCCTCTGGGAACCTGTTAATGGCATAAACAGTCCCTCAAAACAACCGCTGGATAGCAACACAAACAACTCAGCTAAAGGTCACTTGACCTCAGTTTTGTGTTGGAAACTATTTGAAGAATTGGAGAAAGTGACTGTGCTTTTTATCAAATCAAAAGTCATCAAAATGTTACAGAGGATCCTTTATTCTCTTTGGGTGACTTGTATTTATTTTTATTCATGTCACTAGGAATGTGCAGTCACACATCATAGAGGGGAGCGGAGGAGATTGTGTAACATGGTCTGAAAAAGTTTGGGTCTTACTAAAATGCAAATGCTATGAAAATAATGTCCCCAAATTATAGCAACAAGCCCAGATAATTTCCTGCAGTGGTGCTTAAACTCTGCTATTTCTGCTTGGCCCTGTTTATTTTTTGGGGGAGGGGGCCGGGAGTACGGGGACTGTGGACACATAATCCTCCCAGAAAAGTGATTTATTTATGAATTCCAGTGCAGAACCTCCCCTCCTGAGAGCCGGCCAGCCTGCCAGAAGTCATTGGCTGATGTTTACAGGACTGGATTGGCTAATTCCCATGGTGCAGTGTGCCTGCAGTGCTATCTTATTTATACAAGGCCTGATATGGGAGAACAGAGGGGTTTATTTTGGGATATTCCCCATAGATGGATCCAGTTTCTCCAACTGGAGCAGTTTCCTCCATACGTGCTGCACTTCAGGTTCTAGCGACGGTCCGCACGCCTGTGGACACAGCTTGCCACTCGCTCAAGTTTAGGAGGGCTGAATTGGCTCAGCAAAGGAAACCATGTCACAACATCTTGAGTTAGACTCGTGACAATAGACTGAGTTCAGGGACTACACAGGAAGCTGAATATTAGTCTCATAAAAAGTGTATTGTCTCTCCTGTCAAAACAGATTACATGAAAAAAAGATTCTTACGTAGAGTTTATTTATCATTACATTAAACAAAGAATCTAGTCTATAATTTTGTCAACCAATAACCTGAATAACTTACAATCCTTTAAAAAGAATGATATAATTTTGCTAAGTAGCTGACATTATTTCAAATGGTGGGCAGTTGACGCTGCCAAAGAGTTATTTCTCAACCAGTATCAAACTGAAACAGTATTTTATCTGGTGTGAGTGGATTTAATGAAGTGATTGTGGTGATAAAAACCAACTGTATGGTTTTTCTTACCTCAACAAATAAATGAATCACAGTCAGAACACTTGACTGTGAGCAAAACACGTAACTCATGTTTGCCTTTTCAAGTACATCACCTACGGACTTAGATATGCAAACCTCTGAGTGTTAGAATATTTTTCTCATGCTCTCAACAAGTGCTAGATGAGTAATTTTTGGAAGGGATGACGCTGAATTAGAAGCATGGCTCTCACAGTCTGTAAATGTTTTAATTATGAAGCACAAACACATGGAGACACACGGCCATAACAGACCATATTTGTGATGTTAAAGCAACATCTGCCTTTTACAACAGGTCAGACTTGTGCTTACTGACGTACTGCGTTTCTGCGTTGCCAGATAAACACCTTGCGCCTTCCTGTTTATTTCTTTTTCTGTCTTCATCTTGCTCTCTTTCCCAGCCCCCTGCTGCTCCTCTCTCACATCCATCAGTGATTTAATGATTATATGAAGGAATGAGGGCATTATGGGAAGGAGTGCAGGGCGCTGACACCCTGGCCCAGATGT
The DNA here is from genome assembly GCA_008360985.2 of Macquaria ambigua. Taxonomy (NCBI): domain Eukaryota; kingdom Metazoa; phylum Chordata; class Actinopteri; order Centrarchiformes; family Percichthyidae; genus Macquaria; species Macquaria ambigua. The sequence continues at coordinate 130,735 of VMKM01001323.1, read as the reverse complement.
TTTCCTCACTGCTGAGGTGTGTCAGTCGTCTTTGTCTTTGTCCACAAGGCTGCTGGTGGAGCAGGTCTCCATGACCAAGTTAGGCAAAGGAAAGTCCGAAAGTAAACTCCCCGGTGTCATTAGCTGCTGCATGGAGGGAACCACTTACTGCACCTCTGATCCTGGGGATCTAGTTACTCAGGTGTTCTTATCATTTCCTCTGAACTCCTTAAGCAGTCACCTTTTGTGATAACTGATGATGTCATGAAGGTGAGCTTTGTGAATGTATAATGTTACTAAATGACTTTGCAGCTCTGAATAGACACTGGTGATTAAGCAGTTTGAAGTTCTGGGGCAATAACTCTGAAAACACATGACAAGCTTCCTCATACACTTCCCTTTGATGCCATTGCTGTTGGGTATTTTTCCACTCAGGGTGAACACCATATCTAGTTTCAGGTGCACATGCAACCGCACACATGCACCTACAGTGTAGCATGACATGAAGAGATTATTTATATCTTTGTGTTGTTGTGCAGTCGTGTGCAAACTATAATAGTCAGCTGGAGGATCACTTTGTTTTCCCCTCAAAAAAACATCTGTAATGGACAACAGACTTTCTAATCAGCTCGAAGAGAGGAAGCCAATTGGAATTAAAACATGACTAGACTCCCACCAAGCTGTGACCACTGTCCCAGGGGCACGGCTGTAGGAAAACCCAAACACTGTGATTATATTCTTGTAATCATTTGTTAGCTGTGTGTGCTGTGGGATTAGTGTGTCTTGAGAACTCAGGAATGAAATATCTTCTTGAACAAGGATGGATGGAAACAACATTCATGTCACTGTAATGCCTGCTGGCTTCAGTAACACACGCAGTAACAATTTTGCAAAGAAAATCTGAAGTTAGTTTCTAAAAGTGGTGAAATCTTTGACATTCAATCCGCCAGCTTAAGGAGAAAGAATTAGTAGTTCGTTGACATGTCAAGCTTTACCCATGATGGTTAATGCATTACGTGCTGTACACTTTTTGTACTTCTGCTATACAAATGGATTTTCTGTAGAAAAAGGCCCAGCATGGCTGAAACATTGCTAACCTTCTTTACATTGTGATTGAAAGTTTGCCATTTTGGGAAAGACACTTACTCGTTTGTCTGATTTCTGAGAGTTAGACTGATACCACTCTCATATCTGTCTGTTACATTTAAGGCTACCAGCAGCTAGTTAGCTTAGCTTAGCTTAGCTTAGCTTAGCGTAAAGACTGGAAACAGGGGGAAACAGCTAGCATGACTCTATCCAACATTTATAAAATCGGCCTTGTTCAATATCACTCTCATGTCTGTGTGTTAGATATGAAGCTGGAACCAGGAGACGGTTAGCTTAGCTTATCAAAAAGACTGGAAACAGGGAGAAACAGTTAGCCTGTTTGCCTCTAAAGCTCACTAATTAACATGTTTTATCTTGTTTGTTTAATCTGTACAAAAACTGATGTCTAGAAAAGTTGCTGGCAGGCAGAGTTTTTAATGTTTTTTTTACCTTCCGACAGCCAGGCTAGCTGGTTCCCAGTGCTTCCGCTCTTTATGCTAAGCTAAGCTAATGACGTTCCGGCTCCAGCTTCATATTTAACAGACAGATATGACTTGTTGATCTTCTCATCTTACTTTTGACAAGAAAGCGAATAAGCCTATTCCCCAAAATGTTAATCTATTGCTTTAATAGACTGAACTGCCACTTTTCATCGTGGAACTCATCATTTGCTTCTTTGATGCTACACAAGCTGTCTGTTTTAGCAATATTTTAAGGTCATAAACATATAATTACATTTGCTATGAAGACTAGGGCAAACATCAAAGTTGTATTTAAGTTATAGTGGACTCACAAAGTCCATGGACAAGTTGAAGTTAGGGTTAGTCTATTCAAGCACATACTGTATCTTGTATCTCATGTATCTTTAAAGGTACACATGGCATATGAACCCATAGCGCCCCCAAATCCCTAACTCTCCTCTCTCACTCTATAACAAACTCTCATCTTGGAGTAGGGGAGCCATGTTCTTCTTTTGACCAATGGAAATGGAAACCAGCTGTCCACATGGTTCAGGTGCAGGTAAACCAGTAAAAATAGACACTCCACATGTGCACGCCATGTCCAGAGAAGAGGGGAGATCAAGGAGAAAATGAAATACTTCATGCTTCAATTTAGGATACAGAATATCAAAAGTTTCATCGAGGCTGACTTATTCATGTCTGCACTTTTAACACCCAGAGTATACAAGGAGGTGCTTGAGGTGGAACTTTTGTACTTTTACATGAAATCAACCTAACCTCATCTTGTCTTTTTCATTTGGAGATAGTGTTTACGTCAAGCCAGCAGCATCTTTTTTGTTTTTTACTTACTTACTCTTTTTTACAAGAAACTGGTGATTCACTCCGTAGATTTGTGTGTTTAAGTGTTCAGTATTGTTGTTCAAGTGTATGGCAAAGACAGAGGCCTGATGTCATGGGAGTAGATGTTGTGCAGTTGTCTTCTGTTTATCTAGTAATCACAGAGTTGACTGGATAAAGCTGCATGCTGCTCGGGCTGTTATGTCCTGTTGTGGTGTTGGTTTGAAGCGGTACAGATGTTTGTGTCATGTTTTGCGTAAAACCTCTATGTCTTCATAGTTGGGATTTTAAATGGCTGGTGGTCTGTCTCCTTCTCTCTCGCTGTCTCTTTCTTCCTTTCTCTGTGTGTCTTACTTTATTTTCCCACACCTCTTCTGAAAAGTTTGAGACAAAACGCAAGATCAAGTGGTTCTTGATTCCAACCTTACAAATGTCAAAGATAAACTCAAAACGCCAGGGTACACCCACGTACTTCTTGCAGCCATCAAGAATTGAGTATTGAGAAAGTTTGAAAAACCACTTCCCCACATTTTTTTCTTGTTTTTTTGCAAAAATGGCAATAATTCAACACAAGCTTGACTTGCTCATACATTGTGCCAAAGTGTCAAGTGCTGCATGACTCAAATCAGCATAATGTCTTCATCCTACACGTCTGCAGAAGTTGTTTTTGTGCAGAAGTAGTTTAATAAAAAAAGAATAGTTATAAATACTTGAGCTAATTTTTTATTTTCTTATGACTGGAACTCATAAAGTCATGTAAACTTTGAAGTTTTCATGAATGACCAATACATCCCGTTTGGAGAAAATCAATTTTTTTTCTTTCAGCTTTACTTTAGGCCTCTTTCGGGAAACACAGCTGATGATTCATGATTTTTAAACACCGCTTTCTCTCTCGTGTGCTCTCGCTCACTCCCAGCATGAAAATATATATGACACATACTTGTTCTTCTCCTCCTCGGTTTCTGGTCTTGCTTTGGTTGTGGAAAGCGGATTCATCAAGACAGGCAGGCCCCCGTGATCTTCTCTGTCAAGCCCCTCTCCTCTCTTGCTCACTAACCCCAAACTCCTGTCAATGGTTTCCAGCTGGCCGTGGCGTGGCGGTTCTCCTGGGAGAGGAGGAGCGCTCAGCTGGCTCCAGGCCCTGACTCGCACACCATCCAAGAGCCTTGCTCAACCCCCCCATACTCCCCTCTGCTCCCCTGACCCAACCCCACCCCCCTCTTTATTTGTTTAATTTGTGGAAAAACCCATAAACATTTGTGTATGATTTGTGGAAAGCAGCAGATGGGGAGTGTGCAAGCAGGAGGGCTGCGTATGTGTTTGTATTTGTGGTCCAAATTTTACATGCTGATTATGTCAAATGTCTTTAATGATAAGGTGAGGTTACGAGGCAAAAAGGCAAGAACATGAGCCGTACTTAGCGTGGAGCGGTTTGGTCTTCAACATGTGTTTGGTGATGTGTCAGTGGCTGCGACAGGGAATCTGCTGAGATTGTTAACTTAAAGTGGGATGAGGGGTGTTAGGGAGGTGGTATGTACTTAAGAAGACTCATTTTCTGTCTTTCATGTTATCTTGATGAGTGCAGCACTTGGTGGTAAGGGACTTCTAAATATAGCTGAGAGCGGTTCAATAGCAGGGCACTGTTTGCGTCACCTTGGGTAAATATTTCTCCTTTTGGCAACAGTTGTGTGCTCAAAACCTTGCTTTTTCCTGAACATTCAGCAGAAAAATCGAAAACTGAACTTTGGTCGTGGCTGCAGGTGGGCTGGATTTAGGAACTAGTTGTTTAAAGGGCAGAGTAGATCAAACCAGAGCACATGACGATTTAATAAAAAGCAGGGTAAAGGACCAACCAAAAACAAACCAAATGTTTAAAGAGGACAGAACACACATGGACACACACATAAAAGTGAGCATACACAAAGGCACACACACACACACACACACACACACAGCTTCAGTACACCATAATGTCTGTCTGCTAGTTTTTGTAGGACGCTGTGTTTACCTAGCAGGAGTGACGGTGATGACAGTCTGTTGTCATCAAGGTCAGAGGTCAAATGTGGAGGGGGAGTGAGTCTGCGGGCTGCTGATGGAAGGACGTGGTGCTCTGTCACTCCTCATGTCTGGTTGGAAGAATGAGTGTGTTTGGCTTGGCTTGAGGACTTGTGTGTGTGTGTGCACACTTGTGTTGCTTTGCAGCAAGCCAACTAACTGCTGGTAAATGTGTGTGTGTACGTTATGACTGTACAGTGTGACATTGTGCACACGTACAGATCTGCAACATCAGCATTCATCATGCCTCCATGATTGGTTTAATACCAGTTTCTTTATTTTTGTTAGTTTGTCACATTATTTTTTACATTTTTGAATACATCATTCTCAGATTGAACCACCCTGCTGTATCTAAAACAGCATAATGACTGCTCAAATCTAAATGTCATCCTTATACTTATGACGTCAGTTTAGAAATAATAAGCACTAAAAATGAATGATTTTGTCAGAAAGCTCCTTTCTCCTCGTTTACTTAGAAAAGAAATCAGAAAGTTTTGTCGATAAGGGGAAGATGTTGACTAGTTATTTTACAACGGAACCCTAACACATCTCTTACGTTGTTGAGCACAAGTGCTCTAGATTCACTCTAGCAGAAACATCTGAGCTTTGCATTTACACCGTGGTGTGACGCTCTTAACTACTGCTTAGTCAGTTGTCCGGTTTGGCCCAGAGTGAACCCATGTAAAACCACAGGGTAAACATTATAAGATCAACCAAGGCGGCTTAGTCAGAGCACTTATGCTTTACAAGAGCGAGTGGTGAGGAAGAACACTGTGTTATCTGTGTCAGCGTCATCTGCCTCAAAGTTAAATGAAGGTGCAGCTTTGCAGGGCTATGTCGATGAAGTTGGGTTTGTGGTGAGTAATTAAGTCAGAAGTAACTCCCAACCCCGACCTGACCAACCTGATGGCCAAGCCAAAGCCTTGTGCATACAGTGTATAGCTCCATTATATTTCCCTTTTGCTACATATTATTTGCCGCAATATGTTGAAAAACCTTTAAAGCCCATAAAAACGTGGTTTCAAATTTTAAGTATTTCTTAATAACATTACATATTCATGACGAAATGAGCAACAGTCGAAGTTAACGTTCAGAAAAAAAAGATATTTAGGTATTTATTTCTTTATAGTGTCAAAAACACCGATAATCTGCTTCATCAGGACTGTTTGGGTGTGTGGTTTTATCAGATTTCATTGACAGTAGCCTGGAAATATGAGCAAACAGCCCCACAACTGTGATCACATTTGATTCAAACATTGATAAATCCTGATTGGTATACAGCGATGCATGACACAACAACAAACACAAATACAGAAATCCCACATGTGAAATGACCAAACATTTTCCAACTTTGGCAGAAAACTGTGAGTTCTTGTAGAAACACATCGCTCATAGTAAGAAGCTGACTGCGAAAATGGTTTTCAGGGTCTACGGCTGAGGTCTCAATGCATATTTTGTTAAATAGTGCCAACAAGTGGCAATTACAGGACATTCAATTTCCCAAGATTTTTTTCCTTGAATTACAAAGAATCTCTTGAGTTGGTTGCTTTAAAGACATGATCATTAGACGACCTGACTAAAAGCGAGTGTAATGGTGAGGTGTGTTTACGTCTTGCTTTACTTTTACGATAAAACCACAGAAATGTTGATCTGTGGCATGATCAAATGTGTAACAGTCAAAGCGAGTCTAGTGAGTCAGCAAGCTCATTGGTAATGTCAAATACACGGCAATATCTATCTAAAGTTAGCTAAAATTAGCCACCATGAGCTACCAGACCAAGTAACGCTTGTAGCACCAAAACACCAGTACACTGAATTGAGCAGGTGTATGTTTTATTGCTTATGAATTCAACTTTTTATTTGTAACTTCAGTTATATACAGTAGTCTAGCTTTAAGACAAACCTTTTGCACGACTCTTTAGCTCAAGTGTTGTAGCACAGAAGATTGATCTTAAGAGAGATTGGTTGTAGCAGCACTTCAGAGGAGGAGAATGTAATACTCCTCGCACGCAGCGGTCAGCCTGGGAAATGGATCAGAAGGCATGTGGGTGGATGTAATCAAGAGAAGGAGCAGCGCTGCAGCTTCTTTTGGATTTCTTGTTGGTCCCAGTTGCCTGGTTTTGCTGCTGTGTCAAAACCTTTACACTGATCTTTGACTGTAGTGGTATAATTCTTTAAACGAACAGTTGAGGGTAGGGGATAATACTTTTTACTTAATCTTTAATGTGATCAAATTTAATTATCATATAAGTTAATTATATATTATTTTATTATTTCAGGCTCTTTGAGTCACTGTATTGTTTACATTTAACCCGCTGGTGTCTGGACATGATCAGCCCAGCTCATTTTCCTCCTCCCACACAAGGCCATTTGCTGCCATTCATTCTTTATCAGCATACAAAATCCCCAGGCTTGAGGAAATCATTTGAGATAATCCTTCAGTAAAGTTTAAAGGAACAGTACAGACATTTTGGGAAATACGCGTTTCCGCTTTCTTGCCGATAGTTTGTTGAGAACATTGATACCACCATCATGCCTGTATGGTAAATATGTAACTGGGGCCTGCAGCCAGTTAGCTTAGCTTAGCATAGACACTGGAAACAAGAGGACACAGCTAGCCTGGCTCTGTCCAAAGGTAACAAAATCGGCCTACCAGCACCTCTAAAGTTCACTAATTAACCTGTTGTATCTTGTTTGTCTAATCTGTACAAAAACTGAAGTGTAACAGACTGGCAGTTTGCAGTTTTACGGGGGAGGTTATGTGTTACTTGTTAGCCAAGATCCAGTTGTCAGGCATCCAGCTGAGACTCCAGGCAGTAACTGGTCCCAGTCAAAATGTCAAACTATTCCTTTAAGCTTCTGTTTTGTTTTAGCATGCTTTTTTTGTGTATGTGTGTGGTGTTTTCACAGTGTGTGTGTGCATTATGCAATACTCTCTGTGAATCACCTGACGCTGACAAGAAGAAATAAGTCTCCACCTGTAATAAATAATCTCCTTACAAACTTTATTGGCACATCTTTATCTGCTTATTTGGGGCAAATGTAAACTTCATGTAGACAAAAGGTAAATGAGCTGTAACTTTAAATGACACCATCCTTTAAAGTCCAGCTGAGATACATCTTTGTGCACAGATTGTCTTGTGTGCGACAGGAGTTCTGTCTCGGACATCAGACAGGTGTCCAACCGGTTGCTCGGGCCGGCTGACCCCGAGCCTGGCTCTGGTGCTGTAACGCTGGAGGTCAGAGGTTAATGGAGCAGAGTGGCGCCGGCCAGTCATCCCCCAGGATCCTGGGTGGATTTGGTAAACAGTGAAGCTGTCACTGCAGATTAATACTGAGAGGAGGTAGAACAGGGTCGAGCACACAGGGGGCTAATGGCTCCCAACTCAGCCATGAAAGTGCCTGTCTTCCCCATTCTCCTCTCTCCCTCATCCCCACAGATAAGCCCCGCAGGCTTAGAGAGGGAGGGGAGGAAGGGGGGAGGAGGGAAGGAGGAGGAGGAGGAGGAGGAGGACAGGAGTAGAGGGAAGCAAAAGGTAGAAAAATGAGTTAACTCAGAAAAGAGGAACTAACAAGAGGGCAATAATCACAAGTGCACTTGAAACACTGAAAAGTAGAAAGAGGGTAACATCTAAAAAGCTATACAACCTTTTAAGACACTGAGAAGTTTTTGTCTTTTCCTATTGTGTGGATGTAGAACTCTGCCCCGAGGTCATTCACTGGTTACAGCAGTAAGAGCACAACCCCAACCGCCAGCTCTCCTCTGTGGGGGATCTTTGGGGACTTTTTTTTTTTTTTCATGAAGCGTATGCAAGCCTTGACGCTAAGGTTTATCTGTCATTGCATCTCAAATATGAGGGGGCGGCTCTCACCAGATCGTATGCAGCTTGTGTCAAGGCAGGATATTGTATGTCATGTCACTGCACTGCTCCAGATTGTGGTTACACTCGCCACAACTCATGCGACACAGAGAGAGAAATAGAAAGACATGAACCCCTGCAAGGGTCTTATCTTAAAAGGGAGTCTTTAATTACATCATATACTAATAATGCCTGTGTTTCTGCTTGTTTTTTTCAGAGAGTAGTGTTTTTCCACTTACGTGATATGTGATTTTTGTGAATTTGTGAATTTGGTGTGTATGCACATATATATGTGTGTGTGTGTGTGTGTATACCTCTAACTGTCTAACTGTGTGTGGCCTATCTGAAATAACTGTACTTTACTGTACACAGTCCCACTCATTCCTCCTTGTCAGTTGGCCTGCGGGGGGGTCCAGAGCAGCGGAGGGGGGTTTTGTCTGAGCATAGTCCATGCAGTACTCCATTGTACAGTCCTCACAATAGGGCAGAGCCTTTGATCTTAGAGGGGTGCACTTCTCCTCTCTGTCTCTTCCATCCCTCTTCCTCTTCCTCCTCCTCATCCTCCTCCTCCTCTTCTCTCTTCCCTTTCTTTCACTTTATTTTCCAGCATTAGCCTTGAACCCTCCACGTACCGCCAAGAGGGCCGAGAGGAGGAAGAGGAAATGAAACACTGATTGAAATGAATGAAAATGTAATGAAGTGAAGAGAGGGCTGGAGGACGGAATACAAAGCGAGGAGGGAAAACAAAAATCAGTTGTTATATTCCTCTTGTCCTTTCTTATTAAAAGGCCCAAGGGACGTGCTGAGATGGCCCTTTGACAGATTGTTTGTGGTATATTGTTCAGCCCCCTCATCTCTCCGCTGACAGGTGCTGCCAGGGTGAGACTTGAGCCAGGGATATGGAGGCTCAGTGATGGGAGGGTTTGCGTTGCTATAAGGCCTGAGGGATGGGAGTTTGGTGGGGGTGGGGGGGGGGGGGGTGGGGACAGTAAGAGCCCTATACATCCCCTGATGGAGTCTGTCAGGTCAATATTTTCTATACCTTGTGACTGCACTGCTAATTCTATTGGACCAATTCAACCACGCTCCCCTACTGGCTTCATCCACCACAGTGCCCCATCATGTCTTCTGTGCTTGGCCCCCCCCCCCACCCCACCCCCCAACCCTCCTACCAATAGCCCAATGCTCCAGTGAGCGTCTATAGATTCCTGGATCCGCACAGCGTTGCATTGTCTCCCTTCCCTGGCCTTCTGCCAAGAACCGGGCCAGCTTTGGAAAAGCTGTACTCCAACAGAGCCTAATCTTTTCTTTGCTCCGCTTCTTTTCTTGCTCCCCTCCCTTCTCCATTCTTACTTTTCTCCCTGCTCGGCTATTTTCTTTATGCCAGAGAGCCTCGCGAGTATTTACCGATGCACTGGCATTGAGGGTTATTGTGTGCGGGACTGGATGGAGTGCAAAAGGTGGAGTGGAGGGGTGGTGCTGAGGCTGCAGAATAAACAAGGACATGCATATTGTACAGTTGAGATCTGAGAAATGGTCAGTACTTTATAGTAGAGTAAGTTAAAGGCTGGCTTACCCAAATTACTAAAAACCTTTACGTGTCACTTATCTCTAGTGGCATCTAGTCAAGCTAATTTTGCTTTTATTTGCCAAAGCTTTAAGATATCTCTAAGATTTCTGCCACCAGCCCAATACAGTGGAGATGGATGAAAGTTTATTTGTGGCAATTGAAACTTCCACAGCAGCATCTCTTTCCAGAATCGAATCCCTACTGCTCTGGGTATTCCCCAGACCTCACTGTGAACAGTTTTCATTGGAGCTGCTCTACTGAAGAAATGCTCCCTACGACAACTGTTGAGCACAAGGTCTTTTGCATATCTAGTGTACGGGGCTCCTAAGAAAAATGACAGCATCAGTTGTTTCAGGAAATGTCCCAAAAATCTTAGAGACAGATATCTCAAAGCTCAAAACCACACCTATCTGCATGCTGCTAAATACCACAAAAGGTCATTTGCTTTTCTAATTTTGGTAACTGCCTCTTTACAAATTCCTTTCCCATCTTTATTTTGACTCACTATCTCAGTCCCTCATTAACTTGCTCTACTTCTTTTTCGTCTCTCTCTGGGACATGATAAGACCTGCATTTCCTGAGGGTGGCTCAGAGGAGCCGGCCTAACTTCTCTGGCCTATCACGGCACTCCTCCACCCTGAAGTTGACCCCCCAGCTTACAGTGTCGCCTGTCCCAGCAGCACCCACACCCTTGGGGGCTGCACGGGGGGGAAGCATCCCATCCCGACATCACTCTGTATCCCAGATGTAAACACGGGTGACAAATGGGCCACGATATCGGGTATCAGGTGTCGGCGTGGAAGATTTATATGTTAACAAGACAATGGGAGGCAGACACAAAAAGCCCCTATCTACCATCAGCGCTTAGAGGGCCCCGCTGCAGCAAAATCCACTTTGGTTTCAGCAGCCATGGAGAAAATTATTCCCCTTTAATCCTCTCAGTTTTCTCATCCATGCGGCACAGATTAGGTGCTCTCACACAGCTGAATCAAATGTTAGTGTCTCAGCAGGAGGACATGTTTTGGTGTGCTGATTGAAGGAGTCAGGCACAAGAGGACTTGTTGTGAAATGAAGGAAGTTCCCACTTATGGAAAGGGAAATCAGGGGTCAGGGAGAGCTTCGTCCGGGATGGAGGAGGCAGTTGTCTATGTCATCCTGTTTCACAATCAGCGGCTGTTCCACTTACAATGGTCTTCACAGGAAACTCCTCGCGTCTCTTTGTATTAAACAGGTTCCAAGGAGATTTGCAGGATTTCAAAACACAGCTCTTGTTTTTGTTGGTGGATGTTTTCTTCATCTTTCATAATAATGCACAGTGTACGATCCGTTTGTGTTTGTGTAGGAGGAGGCGTGTGCTTGAGTGCAAAAAAAGTTCATTTAACACTCCCAGTTTGGAAGCTATAAACTGCTGTGATATACAGACAGTGTATACGGAGCTGAAATGATGAAATATAGCTGTTATCTACATGCATCTGGTTCGCGGTCACTCCCTTTTGGTTTGGATTTCAACACAAGAAGGCCTTTCATATTGCAGCTCTGGCCAAGCTATTGAGACTACACTGATATCATATGTGTTGAATTTGTGCTTTAAGATAAATTAAATGATATATATCAATATTAAAACAGCATTTTAACTCCCACGATACTTCTTTATACCTGATTTTTTTGTTGTGAACACACCATTGTCTTATCATCACTTTTTAAGTTGATATGACGAACTTGTTAGCAAACAGTTGCTTATTTACATATCCAGCAGTTACGGAGCAACATTATCTTTCATTTGGAGTCGTGTTTCTGGCCACCTGATGAATGTAAGTCCAATATTCAGTCTCTTTCAGCTCTGTTTTTGGTTTCTAACAACTCCTGAGGGATATATCTCTTTATCTGCTAAATGCTAAATGTTCACCAGATAGTGGCTAACTTTGTCCGTCTGCTGTTTGGTGCTGTGCAGGTTGTGTACAGTGGGTTTTTAGAGCTTTTTCACTGAAAACAGCTGCCTGCTGCAGCCAAAAATGACAGTATGAGAGCGGTGAGAGTGAACCAAAACAGTAAAGTCACAGCTAGACAGCTAAACAATGAGCTGAAACTCACTATAAAGCTCCGTAAAGCCGAGGGGTGATATTTCTCTGTGAGTGATCCCCTTTCACATTGTCACATTGTTTTCATATTGTCATTTGATTTTTTTATTATAAAAATATCGATTTTAGCCACTTTAAAGTCAGATTACTTATTTTCGTTGTGGTCTTTTAGCGAGCAGAAACAGAAATCTTACTACAGCACAGAAGGATCCTCTCATTCATCTCTGAGGCATCAAGGTGATGACAGGCGAAAGAGGAGACGTGTGTGTGTGTGTGTGTGTGTGTGTGTGTGTGTGTGTGTTGGGGAGGAAGGTGGTGCTGGCGCCGAGTACCACGAGATCCACACGGATTCTTGAAAATCCTCCATGCAGTGCCCAGGCCGCACACTCCCCCTCCCTGCTTACGAGACACAATCAGCCACCATCTCCTCCTACGCCGTGCGCCCACAGCCGCCCTCAGAGGACATGAAACTGGAGACGCAGTCAGCAGGAGTGAACCTCCACCCCGTCATCCCCACTCCCTTTTCTTTTGTCTCCTCACAATGTGGAGCGGTACGGTGAGTGAACAGTGAACCGATTCCCCGCACAGCTCCTGAGGGAAAGGGTAGAGCTTTTGGAGCTGTGTGTGTGTTTGTGTGTGTGTTTGGGTGGCTTAGTAGGTGCCTGGCGGTGTCTGTTTTTACCTGCATTTAACTTCTTTTTTATTTTTACTTTTCATAACACATTTTTCTCATATATAAGGTGCAGACATAAAGGGTGAGTTCACCCAAATTACAAATAAAAACACATTGCATTGGGTCTATTTCTTCAGTAGAAAGTAATACCTGAAATCTGCATTTTATCAAATAACTGTGTAATGTGAAAGGTGTCAAACCCACAGAAGATCATCACTAAACTCAGACTAAACTGCAGATCCCATCAGCTCTATGGCTCTTTACTGTTTTGGTTCCCTGTCACAGCTCTCATCATCGCTTTCCAGCTGCAGCAGAAAGCTGTTTTCAGCAAATAATCTTTGATAAACCCAGCACCAAACGGCAGACAGACAAAGTTAGCGACTAAGTGGTGAACATAGTGGAGAAATCTGTTATTGCAGGTTTAAAACGTGTGAAAAAATTATTATTTTAACCTGTTGCCAATACAAATCAACTTGTCTTAAGAATGTTCTACAAAACCCTGACAGTATCTTAAAACAAGACAAAGACAGGCAGGTTGCTGCACTAGAATAAAAAAAATGTTTTATCTCTTGCAGACTAAAATGACTTGGACATTATGTGTGGATTATCGAGACTATTGTGTCTATTAAGATGTTGCTGTTAACTTATTCAAATCTAATGTCATCTTTCATTGCTTTTAGCACCACAAACTAATTTTCTTGATCTCAAAACTTTGGCATATGAAACCAAAACTGTCTTAATGGATACCACAAAAAGTAACTGAGAAGATTTTGTTTTTTGCAATATGCGTGAACTGACCCTTTAATGTCTAACTGAGGCAAGTTATTTTAAGTCACAGAATATAAATCATAGTATAATCCTGTAATTATCTCACTGACTGAATCTGTTTATATTACGTTATTTATTACAGAGGGTCATCAGTCTTATGATTGCACTTCAGTAATAGCCCCAGAGCAACATTTTTCCACTGCCGTCTAAACATGGCGTCACACCAAATTCTTGTGGCGTTTTCCCAGAGGGTTGCTGACGCTGGGCCCTGATTGGTTGATAGAGACAGTCGAATTGAGTGATGGGCTGTCAGAGGGGATCCATCGGGGGGACAATGTGCCCACTCAGAGGCTCAGAGGTCAGCCTGCTAACAACGGCTCCGCTAGTGAAGTTTGTTTTCTAGTGAGGAACCACCCTTTCATGTGTGCCACTCATTATCAGAGCTTGTGCCCCCCGCTGCCCCAAACAAGGCTGTCTGTGTGTGTGTGCGCGACTGTGTGTGTATGTGTGTGTATTTTACCAAAAACCTCTTTATATCTTCCAGTGACCCTGTTTTGCCAGAAGTGGAGCGCATACAATTGGGAATCCGACTCAGGTTGACCTGAGCTCAACTTTGTTTTGTTTGGCATCAAAGAGCTGCACGAGGAATGGCAAAATGAATGTCCTTGTCTGTTTTATCTGGACAACCTCTATCACTTGCTGTAGTTTTACTCTTGCTTTCCCAAGCCTATAATAACCACAGCTAGCATCTTTTCAGCTATTTCCAGCTGTCTGTGCTCCAAGCTTTTACATAATCAGTGGTGCAAAAGGACATGCATCTTGAAAAACGCTGTGCAGATATGGAATAGTTCCTGGAATGTGACTATCCTTGGGGTGATGTCAACAGGGCCAGATTTTTAGGAGTTGCCTGAGAGCAGTAAAGTGAGTAGAAACAGTGGATGTCCTGTGCAGGAACAGACGAGTGAAGATCAATAGCTTGGAGATAGAGGAATGTTATTTTGAGCAGAAGCCAGATAGACACAGGCCTTTTGTGAGATGAGAGAGCGACTGAGGCCGTGTGAATTCATGGAGCGTGTATGAGATGGTGTGTGTGTGTAATAATGTCTGCGTGCAAACACTATGTGTGAATGAGGATGTGTTGCATGCGTTTCCGTGCATGTGCGTGGGTTCAATTGCATGTGTATGTGTCCATTTTGGTATGTGTGTTGATCAGACGTGGCCTTTTCTCTGCAGAAGAAAGCAGCTCACTGTCCTCATGCTGTCCAGGGTCTGAAGTCTAGCCTGGTCTGGTCTGAGACCGGGCCTGCATGGCTGGAGTTCTGTGTCTCTGCACGCTGAAGCCCGGCCTTGTTCCCAGCTGTTTGTTCAGCTGGCCCACCAGCGGGGACACCAGGGACTCAAAACCCCCCACTCAGGCCCAGTCGGACACCTCCACCGCTGCACCCACCCAGGTCACCAACCTCCTGACCCCCTCACCTGGGGGTTATTTGCTCCGAGGCCATCGTTTAAGAAGGGTGTTTTGTTCAGCCCGCAGTCTCCGCTTAGGCTCTTGTCATCAGTGCCATTGATCTGCTCCAAATGAGCTGATTAGGGGGCCTGCAGTTTGTCCTGTTGAGTGGGCCGGCCTAAGCTGGGATGAGCTCGGCAGGATGAGGAGGGGGTTATGAGGATGAGGGACAGGGGTCAGAGTGCACACAGAGCAAACACAGTTGGGCATTCACGCTCAAAGATGCAACATGAAATTAGTGGTTGTTTGAGGAGGATTGGATCAAGCCCGTTTGGCTGTGTTTGTTATGTCAGTCCCAACCCCTGTGTCTTTGGTGATGCTGCAGCGCTCAGATCAGTGTAGTCTCTGACAGCGCTCTCTTTGATTTTCACTAATGGACATCTTAGACCCCTTTCACTTTGTGTTTTTGCTTTGAGAAGCTTCTTTTAAAGCTTACGTGTGAACCATTTTCCTTTTGTAGTCATAAAGGTTACGTGAGGGTTTCGGGGAGTTCATGCATACCTACCATAGCTGTAGATTTACATATGGACCGTAGGGACATGTGAGATATGGGGGATAGCTGACCTGATGATCTGGCGTTTATCATCTTTGACATCAATAACCGTAATATGTGGCCTTAATGTTTATCAAACTACAGTAACGCCATTCCTCTAAATTAGCCGCCAACATGTCCAGCTGATTAGTTTGTTGCATCATTTAATCAAGAAAATCGTGGTTGCAGAGATTCCACAATTGCAATTGCTGTGACTCTGTCATGAAGCAGAGATCAGCTGCAGGGAACTCTTGAGTCGTGTAGCGCAAATCAAAAAGACTGAGGTCACTCTTGCTCTCGTCTGAATCAGTGGATGAGCCGGTTAAACTCGTGGCATTTTTCCCATTCGGGTTTGGTTTCTCTTCACACAGAAAAAAAATTCCTGGAAACCAAAATGCATTGCTTAAAGCCATGTGAGAATGTTCACTATGCTCGTTGGTTAGTTGTGCCAGGGGCGGGAGAAAGTAAGCACAGGAAGACAGTCCTGAAGATCTCCCCAAATATCAAGATGCCAACATACTATGAATGGTACCAAGGGGGGAAAACAAACTAGAATCTGTTTCTATCTGACTAAAATACTAAGGTTTGAAAACATCCTAAAAGAGAAGAGCTACAGAATCTTGGGGGATCTTGCTTTTGATACCTACAGCACTGCATGTGTACCTGAGGACATGCAAGCATGTGTGTGCATGAGCGTGTGCACATTCATTCATTAATGTGTGTTAGCGTTTGCCTCTATTTATCACTCTTGGGGCCTTATAATTACAGTCTTAATGTAATCTAACACTCCCACCACTCGCTGTGTAAACTGAGAATCCTCCCTCTTCTAGGTCAGGGATTAAGAACGAGGCCCTGCTGAATGAGCTGCACATTACTCCGAGACACCCTTAACACTTGTCAGGGAGACATCAATAATATCAGAGGATTGGGGTTTGTCCAAGACCCAAAGATAAGGACACGGGGCCAGTTAATGACAGACAAAGAGGGGTTACCTACAATTACTCACACAATTTGTCGTGGAAGCATAAACAGAGAAGCAGTGATTTGAAATAATGAACAGTATTGTATATCAGAGTAGTGTGGACACATTGTGCACATGCGTGGTTACAAACTCTCTTCATATATCTGATGTGAAACGGGCCTGGGAGCAACAATGAGGCCTTTGTTTTCTTGCTTGTTTACTGCAAGCTGATATTTTCCACAATTTGAGCTGGTTTATGGCGTGAAAACGTTTCTTCCAGAGGGATAGTGAAACTGCAAATGTGTTGGAAGGATGTCATGTATTTACCCAATGCAAACGAAGCCGTCTTCTCCTGCCAGAGCTCTTCTTTTTTTTTTTATTGAACTAGGCCTCTGTGCTATGCTGTGTCACAGGTCAAAGTTTACAGGGTTAGTGTGGACACTGCGTCCTCACATCCGTCTTCATTAGAGGTCTGGAAGTACTCAGTGAATAGACCTCCTCCTCCTCCTCCTCCTTCTCCTCTTTCTTTTCAAAACTATCTGTCCATTTCTGATAAACAGCTACACCAGAAGATCAGGGCTTAGCAGCATCAACGCAGAGCTGCCTGACATGATCCACCAGTGAGACGCACTCTGCAGTAAACAGGACTTACCCACTCGAAGATCCCATCTCTGTGGTGAAAAAATATTTAGTTTATGAAAAGAGTTGTTCACATTTTCATTTGTAATTTGCTTGTTTTTGCCTTGAAACACATTTAGATGATGCATTGCTTACATTATTGGAGATTGAAGGCGGTGACAGCATACATCATCTTGTTTAAGCCCCGAAATGAATGCACTGCAACAGCCAAATGTCCATCAGCAGACAGCCAGCACACTTAAACCTCACTCACTCATTATACCAAGTTGTGGGTAAAAGAATCATGTAACTTATAAAGCTAAAGAAAGTACTCCCTTAAGAGACACAAACTGCAAGTCTTGTACTTTATTTCACATCAGACTACAATTTGTGATGGCAAATTGTGTAAATGCTGCCCTACATTAGACTTGGAAATATTAGGCGTGGAAACTGCACACCTTTTTTGGCAGATTGACTCTGTTTTGTATGTTCATTTTGCTTGCAGTGTTGATGGTCATGCTTTCCATTCAAGTACACATTTTGCAGAAGGAACAACAGAAAATCATTGCAAACTGAACAACTCTCCAACAAACAAATGTGAGGGTAAAGATCTACTACCTGAACTGCTAACTGCTGCTGTATCACCCTCGTTGGTGGGAACTTACCAAGATGAATAAGAATAAGACATTGTACAGATTCCCAATTCAGAAATGTTTTAGAAACAAAATAAATCTTGGAGGCATATAAATACAAGGTTAACATTTTAAAAATATGCATTACATACATAACATCCATTATCTTTAAAGCATTTTGTCAGTGGTTTCAAACCTGGAGGTCAGGTTGCAAGAAGAGTACCTGGGTAAGAAATTAGAAATCATCTAAATTCTGCTACACAAACTTATGTTAATTTTTCAGACTTTGAATAATGTCTCTCTGTGTGAAATACTAGAAAGTTTTACCTCTTTGGGCGTCTAAAAATGACTCAAATAAAACAGTCTTGGAAGGGAAAATCACTTCAGTTAGTTGAACTGCTCGCACCTCATAAGTGGTGTCGAGGAGATGTCATATTAAGGGGTCACAAGCAAAAAGGTTTGGGAAGCACCTGCAAAGTAAAGACACTTTGGAGAGACGGTCAGACTTTGTGACTGCAGTTTGTTGCATTTTTGGTGACATTAGACAGTAAACGGTCATGTGCTGCCTAATGTTTGCAGATCGTGGTGAATCGAGAAAACACGTGGAATCTGTTTGTCGTTATAAACAAAAAGATACACCACTTCCTGACATTTTCATACCAGTGTACAACAGCACACTATAGATCAAAATAGGAAAATCTGAAGGTTCTGAGTTTAAAGTAAGTTCAAGGAATTGTTTTTTACAATTTGGGAAATATGCTTTTTTGCTGAGAGTTAGATGAGAACACTAATAAAACCACCCACATAACCACAAATTGCCATTTGTATACCAACACTCACTTATACTTAGTTTTTTGTGCAGCTTAATGTTAATTAGTGATCTTTAAAGGTGCATGTAGGTGGATTTTGTTGCCTTCGGACAGAGCCAGACTAGCTAGGTTCACTATTTCACCATTCCAGTCTTTATGCTAAGCTAAGCTGTAGCTTCATATTCAATGGACAGATGTGAGAGTGGTATCAATCAAGACAAATAAAAGTATTTTAGATATTCTTATAGGCTAAAAGCTTTGTTCCATCCTGTAGGAGTTAACTAAAACACTTTTTATTTTACTATGAAAAGCCATCACAAGAAGAGCTTTTAGCAGTTGCTCCACTGCTACTTTGGATTTCCAATCCTGACTGTTACATACATAAGTTCAAAACAGCTGCTGTGGAAATAAGATCACATACAAATCCTATTTTCTAAAATGTCAAAGCAGTCCTCCAAACCCACTAAACACAAACTTTATTCTCTTGTCCTTTTCAGAGTGACTCACTGAAACATGGATTACTCTTGTCATGTGGTTCCCACTATAGAGAACCTCCTGGGCTTCAATACGAAGTTTGGGAAACTGGGGCCTGTAGCGGTGCATCAAACGTGATCCAAACTAGACTAAACTAGATTGAATCAGACACTCGACCAAAACCAAACCAGACACAACACATGTGAGGGGACTGTCCCTCTTCCTCCCAGAGGTCGTTATCAGAACAATGACATCACATCGCGTTGTCTGTCTGTGACATTACCAAATATGTGGCGAGGATTGGGGGTAAAAACAGCAGAGGAGCGATGAAGGGAATGAGACAGAGAGAGAGACGGAGATGGAAAGAAGGATGCATTGACAGAGACAGCAGCAGTTTCAGAGAGAGAGAAAGCCTCGAGCTGTGGCTTGGCTGAACTCACCGTGAACCTCTGCAGATTTATTTTCTCCGGAGCCCGTTGCTCGCTCAAAGGGGGCCAGATTTACATGCCTCTCCCTGGGCTGCTGTGAAGCTCTGCTCGGGGAGCTGAGGATGGGATAAGTGGGCTAAGGGGACAAGATGGAGGCTTTTTGCAGGTTATGGGGGTGACACAGAGTGGGAAAGGGAAGAGGGTTTCACATGGAGTCCACTTTCTAGTCCCTGGTCGAGCATTCCTGCTTGCCAGCTTGCTATCCTAATTAGAAGCAGTCTCTCCACTAACCGGGGTGTTTCATTTTGAGCCCTGTCGTTCTTATTGACAGGGTCGGTGTGAGCTGATGGATCCCTGCTCTCACAGCTCGCGCCCTGCATCCTCTGCGGTGACATACCACAAACATTGTGTAATTTTTAACACGATCTGGTTTATGTAAGCAGCAACATAATGTGCTGTACTCACACATGTAGAGACACAAAAACACTGACGTGCATAGACATGTACACAAACATAGGTGCTTCTAGATGGGTGTCATACCCAACTCAGGCTTTATATTACAGCAAAAATGAAGGAAATCCACAGTTTGGCGCTATCTGTGATGGACTTCTGCATGTTGTTGTCTGAAAGTGGCTTTCTTTTCATTCTCTTGATATTTGGCCAAGCAGACGCTGTGAAGCCATGCTGAGATACTGTATATAAAATATAGGTTTTCTAAGTATCTAAAACATAAGAAGTAAATGTCTGACAGAAATCCATCGCAGTATGAAGCAATAGCAATTTCTCTACTGACACTACATCCGTTAGACCAGAAGGCAATGACAGACGCCACAAGACAGGATTTATTTTATGAGTCATAATTAATTTATTCTTGAAAAGCTTTCGCTCTTTGTATCATTATCATTGTCCCAACTCTTCCACATAGGCTACAGTATCACCAACAACTGATGGCAACAAAAGTCAGGCCCATTCTGGGAATTGTAGCAAAACCAAAGACAAAAATATGAACATAGCATCTGTAATGTCTTATATATCTAACATTTTACAGCCTGGAATTGAGCCACCAATTTTACACATAAAGTTCAGTTCACACCAGCCTGTGAAAACATTTGTATAATATCTTCTGTTGCTCTGGAGGGAGCTTTCCAAAGTTTAACAAAATCTGATCGGATTTGGGCTTGAAACTTTTAAAATTTTCAAACAGAACCGCCATTTTTAAACAGAAAGCCGGAGTTAGAAACTGAAAGAGTGGAGTCTGAAAGAAAGACATTGGCCACTGCATTATGGGAAATGTACGATCCAGTGTTTTTGGAGCTTGACCCATACTAGGATATCTCGGCCTCTGCTGCTTCGATTTTGACCATTCTCTTTTTTAATCTGTCTCATGTTAATTCCCCAACTTTGTGGAAGTGCAGTAATAAATCACTGGAGTTGCCCTTTAAGAGAGCAAGTCAGCCTTGCTGCCAATTTGCCTCAGTGGCTAACCACAGTCCTGCAACCAAAAAAAATCCCCTGGAGCCCAAAAAGCATTTTTCTCAGATACCACCATTAAAACAGACGTCTGTAAAACTGTTGACAGGACAACTCCGACTGCAAACAAGATTTCTATTTATGTCAAGAATTTTTAAAACTATAAAAGTTTAATATTTGTAAAACTTTCCCAGAGGCTAGAAAATATTTTTATGAGTGACGTCATCTTAATGAAAGACTTTGGGGTGAGGGGCGGCGCCAAGGACAGAGACGGTAATGTTTAGTGGACTACACAATATACGGATGCAAATCAAGAAAAGAGAAAACTTTGAGCAACTTTCATTGGAATGAACGGGTGCCATTTTGGAGACCAGTATCCAGTTCTCAGAATACATCCATGGGTTTACCACCCAGTATAGTAGTTGTATAGAGCCAGATAATCTAATTCAGGGCAACGGGATGGATTCTGGGTACTGCTGAAGCAGCATGAGGAAACAACAACCAGGAAAAGATGTGTTGTGATAGCCACTTTTGTGTGAGATGCAGGCCAAGAGAGGCAACCGCACCGCCTAACAATTTCAAAATAGCCACAAAGACACTCTTTAAGGAAGTGACACTATAATTTCTTGTGAAAATGAATCACATTGTTTGCAACAGAGAATTTTGACTTTTTTTTTTACCCCCAGACACTTAAAAAAATACAGTCTGTTTTTGAAGAACCTGTATCTGGAATTGCAACCCAATGTACTTCCACATTGGCTGCAACATGTGAACCCCTTCCAGATACCAAACAGAAAACACCTCTTTTCTATATAACTCATGTAATGCATTAAATACTGCATTCTAACATTTATTGTCGTATTATTCCTTTAATAATAATGCCTTGGAACAACGACAGCTGTCCATTTTGTATCCAAAAGTCAGCTATTCTCTAATTTCAACAGGATGTCCGCTTTTAGTCCAGTTCTACCTCATGTACTGTAATTGTAGAGGATAATACTGTATGCTCACACTGGAGCCCACTGAGGAAGAGAGGAATTAACTAGCTGTCCTCTGACTCAACTCTCTGTGAGCTGCTTGTGGAACCAGGGGTCAGCGACTCCGGGTTTTCATATAATTTTTCCCTCCCACTACTCTGCTGTTTTTGCTGGGGGTGAGTCTAGGAGGGCCGGGGAGGCAGAAAGGCTCTCAGCTCCTGATCCCAGCAGAGCTCAGAGAATTTGGCTGCTCGCTTTGACTGACAGGTAACGCTCAACACGCCTGTAGGAGCGGCCCAGCTGTGACCCAGAGAGTGAGGAGGTGTGAGGGCAAAAGGGCAGACAAGAAATATGTGTAAAGCATTGTGCTCATGTTTTAGATTTTACAATTAAGTAAAGGGGATGTGGGAAAAATAAAGGCATGAATTATCTACTTAGTTGCAACAGATGTCCCCCGATAATGCTAATCTTGTGTGAACGCAACATTCAATACATCATTTGTTTTTGCAAAGTTTTCTTTTCTTTCTCCAACTGTGCAACTTCTGTCTTCCTTCCTCTATCAAAGAATCAAGTAGTTGTCTCTGTAGAGGAACTGTAGAGGGTTGCATTCTTTGAACAAACTTGCTAAATGTGTAGTTTTACTTCCCCAAATGCAAAGTAAATGCTTTGCTAACTGCAAAGTTTAATTTGCTGAATCAGATGAATTACTGATGATTTGTAACATTGTGATTTTTAGTATCTGGTGTGAAATCAAAAACAGAGAAGCTAAGGGGAAATGTTTTGACACCTTAACAAGCAGCTGTCTGTTGACGGGTCAGATCGTAACAAACTCATGCTGTGCAGCCAAACGTTGTTCAAACCTACAGAACTTTATTTTAAATTCTAGTGAAGATCTAACAGTTTCCAAAGATACCAAATATGTCAGGTTGAACTTTGGGGGAAATGTGTATTAAGTGATACACAATACATCTATAATATTGTTATTTGATGGAGTGGTGCAGCCAGTGGGTTTCATTATTTCACTCAGTACAGGTGGAATAACAACCCTGAACCTGCAATAATTGATTTTTTTGGCCACTTGGGGGCAGCACAACAAGCTGTAAACACAACATTGCCATATTATCACCATATAAACTTGATGTGGTGAATCTGTTAGCAAACATTTACACATCCAGCAGATAAGGAGCAACATTATAATTCATTTGGAGTCGTATTTCTGGCCTTCCGACAAATTTCAATCAAATATTCACGCTCCTGTTTTGCTCCTGAGGGAAATATTCGGCAATCTTAGTTGCTTAATGCTCACCAGCTAGTCACTAACTTTGTCAGTCCGCTGCTTGGTGCTCGGCAGGTAGCGTACAGTCAAAAAGCAGAAAATTATGCTGGTAAGAGCAGTAAGACTCGACCAAAACAGCACAGTTGTGGGCCCGAAAACCAAAACAATGAGCTGAAAGATGTTAAAACACTGAGGGGAACTGCAGTGTTGGGTGATACATTTCTGTGGGTTCATTATGAGCGACCCCTTTCACACAATCATTTGTACCATGGTTAATATAAAATTATCAAATATAGCAGCTTTAAGTTTTAGTCTCTTTTAGCCTAATAAGAACAAAATGGTGGGAAAACCCATTCATATTTGATTAAAGCAGCTTCAAAGCTCCTTAAGGGAAAACAAAAAGGGGGAAATGGATGTTGAAGGGTTAAAACATGAAGTCTGTGCAAACATGAATTTCGCCATATGTGTATGGATACAGTGCTATTCCCAGGTTTTAGAGGTACAGACTTGTGTGATCATGTGTGTAAAGACAGCAGGGGCAGATGGAAGTCGATTTTTCAAGTGACATTTCAATTATAAAGTCGTCCGGCACCACATTATTACACTCCTGCAGACTCCCAAAACCACCAAAGCCACTCACATACTGCACTGCACATTACAACACGCAAACGTGAGCACACACGAGCACAGTCACACTAAAAACCACGTTTTGTGCACACATGGAGACAGTGTAGTATTCTTTTTTTTTAGGCTTATGCTTTTATCAGAATTACGTGCACACACTCACACACACACACACACACACACACTCCAACACACTGGAGGCAAGAGTAGGAGGAGCAGATCAAAGAAAATGTGGTTAAAGAAGAACACCCAGGGACACCCACCTCCACATAAACAGGGGATCTCCTTACCAAAAACAAAGAGGCCTGAGAAGCCAACCCACATCCCGTGGAACAGGGAGGGGTGAAAGGGGCTTAAGAAAAGGGGGAGGGGGGATCAGAAAACATGTTACATGGGCGGAAAGGTAGAGCAAAATCATTCATTACTGTAATTACAACCCGAGCCCACTCACTCTTTCATTCAGCGGGAGGAGAGGAGAAAAGAAAAGAGAGAGAGGAGCGATTAAACTTGCCCACAGAGGTGTTTACCACACACTGGGAGATAACATGTCCTATTTCTTTCTTCAAATGAGCACTCATAACGCGCGCACACATAAACACATTAATGGAGAGGAACACACGTAACACACACCGCAGGGGTCCCTTAATCAGTTGGAGTGATGTGATTTATGCCAGTAAATGAAATGAGCTATGAAAGACCTGTCTAAGTGTCTTCATCTCAGTATTTATTTTCCCTCCCTGCTCTGAGTCATGCTGTCCCTCTCCACCTCGCTTTACTCATTATACCTCCAAAGCAGAACAGTGTTTGACTACCACATAAACATTTCTTACTTTGTTGTTTTTGTCCTTACGTTTCAATCAGGGCAGCTTATTGGATTGCTTAAAGGAATAGCAGGAACGTTTTAGGAAGGGCGCTTATTTGCTTTCTTGCCGAGATATGATGAGAAGATCAATCCCACTCTAAAACCTGTGTGTTTAAGCAGCAGTAATCAATATTTTTACAATAACAATGGATCAAATGACCTTTTGTAATATGAAAGGCGTCGCTCTTATCATCTGACTCATCTCAACTGAGCTTTAGAGCTTCTTATAGCTCATTATTTCGAAAATGTACTATTTTGGTTCACTCTCAACACTCCTATAATGTTGTTTTTGGTGGATGTTTTCACCAAACAAGCTCTGATAAACCCACTGTATGCTACCGGCTCATCACCAAACAACAAACTTACAAAGTTAGCGCCTAGCTGGTGAACATAGTGGAGCATTTAGCAGCTGAAGAGCCTGATATTTCCCTCAGGAGTTGGTGGAGACCAAAAACAGAGCTAAAAGAGAGTGAATATTGGTCTACTGGACATTTGCCAGGTGGTCAGAAACACAACCCAAAAAATATGCTAAAGTTGTTATGTATTTCCTGGATGTTTAAATAAGCAATTGTTTGCTATAAGTTAGCCATGTCAACTCAAAATATAAATGATAATATGTCACTGGTGACACAGCCAGTTTCCCCTGCCCTGAAGTGCCAAAAAAACATCAGTTATTGCAGGTTTAAATATGAAGCTGCAGCCAGCAGCTGGTTAGCTTAGCTTAGCTTAGCTTAGCACAAAGTCTAGAAAAAGGGGAAACAGCTTGCCTGGCTCAGACCAAAGGTAACAAAATCAGCCTTTTAGCACCTCTAAAGCTCACTAATTAATTAACATATTATATCTCATTTGTTTAATTCATGCTGTAGAGCCAGTTTCCCCCTGATTATAGTCTTTATGCTAAGCTAAGCTAACCGGCTGCTAGCTGTAGCTTAATATTTAACAGACAGATATGAGAGTGGTCTTCTCATCTCGATCTTCTCATCAAACTCTCGGCAAGAAAATAAATGACTATGTTTCCAAGATGTTGAACTAAGTGGAAAAACACAGTCAATGATTAGATTGTTAAAGGAAAAAATATAACAAAGATGAAGTTTGTTTTTAAAAATCCTTTTTACATGGCTGATTTTGGGCACTAAACTATTCCTGCATCTGTTTGTGGAACATTTTCAGGCGTAAGTTGACTCACTTTGTGACTGCAGCTTCTAGCCTCTTGTCTTTTTACAGCCTCCCCTCAATGTGTTTACCTTGCTCTCATCTCTGTGTCCCTCAGGACTCCTTAAACACTGCCCTGGGTGTCCCTCTGGGGAAACAAATGTGCTGGGGAGAGGAAGGGAAACAGTAGCCTAATGTCATCTGAAGACAACAACAACAGCAGCAGCAACGCCTGGAAAGTTCATCTACCGTGCCACATTCCGCCGTGGTTGGTGCTGAAGCTGTTTCCAGTCATTCAAGAGACCTACAGGTGTTTCACCCGTGCCAGGAAAGAAGCCTCAGGCATATTCATTCAGAAATATGATACTGTAAATGCATAGGAAAGTACATAACACATGTAATGCTGAGTATACACATTTATATGCATGTGTGGGTGTTTGCAGAGGTGTGTATTGGGTGTTTTATGTACAGTGTGTGTGGTTTGTGCTGTGTATGTGGTCCTTACTGTATGTCTGTTTGTGGAAAAATTAGAGACAGAGAGAAAATGAGACACAATATGACACCTTTCTGAAAATCTTTGAGAGGTAAATCAGACAGTGCTTGGTTGTGTTTTGGTGTTTGCCTCCATCATATGTGTCTTAGCGTAGGTCATGAGTCTCACTCTCAGGCAGAAATCTGATTTATCACAGAGCACAAGGTTTTAAACTCATCTGGAGAGGGTGAGTGAAACTGTCCTCAAGCAGCGCAGAGACAGTGCACAAGTGGCACCTAGTGGACAGAAGCAGTACTGCACCATTGCTGACATTTACAATTCAGAGAAGAAGGGCTGTTTAAGGCCTTGCATGATTTCTCACTCACACTCACTCTTAAAACGTCCTCTCTTTACATTGTTTTCTTACTTTGCATGTCTAGGTTGACCTTTATTCTTGTTCAGGACTACTTGTCACATATAATTGCTGTGTGTTGTTGACTGGATGACCCAGTTTTAAAGCACTTTGAAACAACATTTTGAAAAGTTATATATTAATACACGTATAATTATAGGAAACAATAATAGTTTTGTAGAAAGCCATGTAGATAAGGAAGCAAATGGATAAATGTACATTTTTAGCACAAATAAGGGAAACAAAACGAAACAAGATAAATATGCCCAATATGCAGCTGCAGTGGTCACATATGCGGTTAAATAATCCAATATATCAAGGTGAATAACATTAAGGTTATCAATCACAGACAAACTGTACTAGTGAAGAGTTAAAGAAATACTTTTTGGGATATATACGTATTGGCTTATTTCCCAGAAAATTGATACCACTCCCATATTTGTATGCTAAATATGAAGCTGAAGTCAGCAGCTGGTTAGCTTAGCCTAGCATAAAGACTGGAAACTAGGGGAAACAGCTAGCCTGGCTCTGTCGAAAGGTAAGAAAATCCGCCTTCCAGCCCCTCTGGAGTTCACTAATAAACACGTTGTTTGTTTAATCCGTACAAAAGCCAAAGTGTGAAAACAACAAGGCGCAGAGACTTCCTGGAGTCCTGTCATTACCGTGCGTTTTCGAGGTTTACCTTTGGACAGAACTAGTCTAGCTGTTTCCCCTTGTTTCTAGTCTTTATGCTAAGCTAAGCTAACCCGCTGCTGGGTGTAACTTCATATTTACAGGACAGAGATAAGAGTGGTATCAGTCATTTCTTTCTCTCTGCAAAAAAGCGAATAATTTCCCAAAAATAACCACAGAAAATCTACAACTATGTGAAATATGTGGCAAAGCTGTCATTCAGAAATGTCGATATAAGGAGCACAAACAAGAAGACATAATGTGGTCTCATTATTTACCTCATAAACCCCTTTTCCTACATAATGATGAGTTTGCTTTTGAAGAAAGACGAGTGATCCCTTCAACCAACAACACCTCATGTCAACTCTTAAAGTGATGCTACCGACAGCCATCTTGGGTCATGAGATGAGTCATTATATCCTGTTGTTCTCCATGGTCATACAACAGCCGCTCCAGATGAATCTAATGCTGCGAACGCTGCTCTGCTCTCATGATGTTGTGAGATGATAAAGGCCTCATAATTATTGCACAACAGACTTGTTCCATGAACACAAGGTGAAGTAAGATGCCATCTATGACCTCCTTACGCATCATATTTCCACGAATTGGAGGCTTTAATTCTTGAAGATCAGTCCAATAGCCTATTGCATCATGCATATTTCAAGACTTGCTGTTATGATCTGATGAAGGCATCAGGGCGGGCCTACTTTTTATTAGGCATTTCTATTTATTTATATGTTTCTGTTCATTTCTCTTCCCTTTTTTTCTCTCCCCTCTTTTTGTTTTTACAGAGAGTGCATGTAGTGGTCAGAACATCTGCGTCCATCTGTGTGTTAGTCTTCCACTGACCTGAAACAACTCCTCTTCCTTCATAGATGTCGAGCCTCCACACCTTTCTAAACAGAATCCAGCTCTCAATGGCTGATTGTGTCTAACGCTGTGAAGTTACGCCTCTGACCTCGTCTCCTTCCACCCATAAAACTGCTGCTTCTGCTACGGCCCATTTGATTATATACATAGACACACGTGTGCACAGCCTTTATATACAAATCGAATGTGTGCAGCGTAAATATGGATACAAACAGTCAGTCATACACACCAGCATCCAAGCACGCATGCAGAACCGTATACAGCAGCCTCTTGCCTCTTTTCTGCTGACGGTACATCTGCAGCCCAGATGTGCGCTGTACTCTGAGGTGCTGCTGAGCACAGGATGTTTTGCATTCCCTCTGTGGAACATGTGAGGCGTTCCTGTGGGCCGTCCGTCTGGCTGCATTAGTCTGTGTGTCATAGGGATCTGTTTGCCTCAGCCCCTTGTTGGCTGGCTCCAGGGGTTTGGGTACAACTGTTAGCATGCTAATTCAGGGCAGATGTGGGGTGCTGAATCAGGTGGTGAGAGGAAACTCCGGCCCTGGCAGGAGGGAGACACTGGCTGCCCTGTGTGGCGGCCCAGCCCTTCATAACAAAATCATCCCAGCGTATCCGGCTCTGCTCCTGCATTTGTCACATCTGATGAGGAGAATGATGTACTGTATCTGCCCAATGAATTAACTGAGTGCATACATTTTTAGTACTGGTGGCCTCAGTGGTGACTGACCCTCCCCCAGAAAAGACATTTTATACTTTTGTCTTTGAGCTACACAACAAATAATGTATCTCAAGGCCCAACCTGTAATATTTTGTTAATTTACTTGTTTCTCTCTGGCAAGTTGTGAGAAGTAAATGCAAGTTAATCCATTTTTCTGTTGTAAAAAGTTTCTTTCAAAGGATATTTCCAGTTTGTTACAACTTGGGTCTTATTTAATAGTTTTGGCCATCATTCCTATTTCCAATAATAACATTATAGTCTCCAAGTTCATTTCTGAGATCTGGAAACATGATGGCATCACTAAAAATAAGTCAGTTTAAACAA
Source organism: Macquaria ambigua (assembly GCA_008360985.2). Taxonomy (NCBI): domain Eukaryota; kingdom Metazoa; phylum Chordata; class Actinopteri; order Centrarchiformes; family Percichthyidae; genus Macquaria; species Macquaria ambigua. The sequence continues at coordinate 101,578 of VMKM01001323.1, read as the reverse complement.
AACTCCAAGTTAGCCAAACTCATTTGTAAGAGAAAACAAAGGCAAATAGCAAACATATTACCGATATTTCCATACTTAAACATCTATCACACCTTCATGTCCAACTTTGTCCTGCCGCACTTATCGTAGTTGTGCATGCACACCGTTTTTCTCTCAAATGTGTGATTACTTTGACATTTTGGGTGCATTCGCTTTTGGTTTTACCCCCACATAAAGTTGTTTAGAAAATCTGGCTAACTGTTGGCTTGTTCACAACCTGCCGTGCTGTGTTCCCAGATCCCAGCAGTTATTTTGGTTGTTATCATAATTGATAGAAATTATGTGAAAATAAGACCCAAGTTGAAGAATTATCTTTTAATGCTTAAAAACTGACCAGAATTAGAAAGAAAAGCTATAAAATTAAAATGTTCCCTCTACAAATTTAAACTACGCAGCACATTTAAAATGTAGATCATGACTAATTTAAAGATTGGATCATTAAATAACTACAGTATGAACATTAAGCACCATTGTTCTTATATTAGTCTTGGCTGGTGTGGAAAATGTGCGGTTAATGCGGCTCGACAGCTGCGCAGGAACTCTTCAGATGGCACAAATCCCAGAGAGGAAGTCAGAGCACCATGAAGAGGATGTGTGTTGGTATAGCAGATACTACAGTACGTGTAACAATGACGAAGTGGTCGATACGTGACTACGTGCAGTGCATGGTGAAACTCCAGGGCTTTTGTAGTTGAGGTGGTGTAGCATTACAGCACCAGCATCACCGCTACCCAAACCTGTTTCCCTCCTCGTCATTCCATCAACGAGGCACTTGGGGGAACTCCACAGATCTCACATACCAAAATCAGTTTTCTAGTCATGGTGAGCACTGGAGTAATGTTTTCTGTGGCCTCTGAGGAGCTTTGTTAAGTCTGAGAAAATAACCCAGGTGATGTCACCAGAGTTATCTTGGCTTGGGCTGAGACACTACTACATTTAAAAGGAAAGCCTGCGTTGAAAACTGAGTGCGTGGACCTTGAAAGACGCGGGGAGTTACCGGCAGGGTGTTGTGTCTCGTCAGCGTTGTTAAGTTCATGTCATGTCAGGTCTTAGTTCTAGTTTTATGTTGAAGTCACTCATGTCTAGTCTCGTCATGCACTTCCTGTTTTATTTTGTAATAATCCTTCCCTCTCGTTTCAGACTTCCTCCCTTTGTGTGATTTTCCCGCCGTTGTGATTGTTTGCCCCGCCCCTGATTGTGTTCACCTGTTCTCCCCTACCTCATGTATAAATAGTCCGTGTCTCCCCTTGTCCTGTGCCAGTTCTTCTTGTTTTTGTCAGTGAATGGATGTGAGCCAAGCGTACCAGCGATTTCCCCTTGCTTCAGGTTTCGTCATAGTTCATGTTACATTTTGATCCTCCAAGTGAGTGTTTTTGTTTGTACTTTATATTGCCTCGTCAAGAGAGTTTTGTTTTGCATGAGTGGTGCATTTGAGTCCTCCAGTCCTGAGTCAAAGTTTGTGACACAGGGAAGATCTAATGAAAAGATGCTATTGAGTTGCATTATGGGAAGTGCAGGATCTCATGTTTGGTTTTGTTTTTTGGAGCTTGACTCACACTAGGGGACAAAGAGGATATCTCTGACTCTACTGCATTGATTTTGGATTTCTTTAGTACCCCAACTTTGTGGAAGTGCCTAACCCTATCTTCAAAATACAGTCTTGCAGAGGGTAGACACAATAATAGAAACACAATACTGCTGTTAGTCCGTCCCACTTGGGATCACAAGATGCTGCTATTTATCAAACATCAAAAGAATCTACAAAACCAAAAGGAAAAACACCAGTTACAAGAGTATTTGTACTATTATATACCTTCAAATAACATATTTATGTGAACATTTTCAAATGCACTATACACCAAATAGCAAATGAAATAAAATAAATGCTACTGTACAAGCCTAAAGTTGATCTCCCTAGCTCCCTTTTGTATGCGAACCACCAACACAATAGTAGGAACACAGTCCCAAAGATAATGCTGCAACAAATCCTAAATTACATTTTAAGGTGATCATGCAGGTGCCATTTGTTGGACTCTCTGTTTGAAATTCACTCATTACCTACTGATTGACTACCCATTGCAGTCCATCTCCCTTAGACCATCTATTTTATCTTTGCCTGTCCATCAGCTCATCTCCCTGAGTCTTTGAAACTTTCACCTCAAAGCTAGCGTCTCTTTTCCAGACTCAACTTCCACGTTTCCCAGCCTCTATGATCTACTTCTGACTCCCTGAATTTGTCTTCATCATGTTTCTCTGCCTGTATCTCTTTGCCCCTGTCCCATGACTATGCACAAGTCCACCAGTCCCTCTCCCTGTTAGACTTTTTTCCCTCCTCGGTATCATTTCTTCAGGCAGTCCTTGCCGTTGGCCGAGAACAGATTCCTGCCCAAGCAATTGTGGCCCTCGCACCACCTGCTATAGGGTCATGGTCATAGGCCGAGCTTGCTCAGGATGTGTACTGTGTGTGAGTAGAGGATGCTTTAACACACACACACACACACACACATAACTGACACAGCATAAGCCTCCATTGTGTGCTAATCAGTATACCGGGAACTGAATAACCAGTACGTGCTCCATCATTCGCTCCACTTGACTGAGTACGACGAGATATGGACAGCGAGAGACGGAGAGCTGAAATTCCCCTTTGATCAAAGTGTCCGTTATTCAATGGGATGTGGCGTTGCTGGGGGTGTAGAGCGGGTGGAGGCTGCTGGGGCTGAGTGCAGGGAGAGAGTGCTCAATTGTCTTGTCCCTTTCTTTTTTTTTTTTCGGGATGTGCACCCCCACCAAGAAGCAGATACCGAGGTCGTGACCTTTTGCCCCCCTTACGTGGCTCGTACTTGAAGGACACTTTCTGTCATGTGTAACTGCTGAACAACCCCCTTTCAGAAACGTATCCACTCTAACTGTCTTACACAACTACTTGTCTTTCTTGCCACCCTGCTTCACTCAGGAGGTGGAGGTTGAGGCGTTGGCTGGGGGGTTTGGAAGCTTTTTTTTTTTTCTCCTTCTTCTTTGGAGTAGATTAAAGACAAAAACTGACAAGATCTGGGCAAAAGACAAATTGACTGTCGGTGTGTTTTAGTTAAGGCAGCATCTGTTGCTGCGAGTGTGGTGATAGTTTATTAAAAATGACCACGAGCGTTTTCTGAGAACAGGAGGAGGGGTGCAGCAGAGTCTGATGTTATTTACTCTATTGTTATGTGTGTGTACAGCCAAGCCATCAAAGACTCTTAAAGTAGAACATTTGGTCATTAGCAGAGCTGTTGTTTGACAGCTGTATAACATATTTTTTTGCTCTTGGAAGTGCTACATTATGCAATAAGTCTGCACAAAAGGCATCTGTTGTCTGTATAAGATGCACCAAGATGGCCTCGAACAACTGAAAACTGAGGAAAAAACACAAGCTCTGTTCCAACACAAGATATCCAGCATGTGGAAAACATGAAGCAGAGTGTTACCAATCGACGATTTAAAAACAAAAAAAAAAGAAAAAGAAAATCCAATTATAGTAATTTTTCAAACATGTGAGGTTCTCCGAGTCCTTGGCTGACAATAGTGACATTGATTAGTTAGACAAATTAAGCTGGTTAGTGGTCTGCTGGGAAGAGGACAAAAATAACATCAAACTGAGAAACAGATAACAACACTGACATTTCACTGCACGTAGTTACACAGTCCAAGGTTAAAACAATGCTGCATTTATCATTTATAATTGATTTAACATGAATCACTCAGGATCTAATGCATCTGAAACCAGTTATCTGATAAAAGCTTGATGTCTTTTGATAAACAAATTAATTGCCAAGTATGCGCCACTAAATCTCAACATAATCTGAAATACAATAATAAGGGCCTAAAGCCAAACCTGACATAAAGCCCCCTGGTTGGTTGGTTGGGTGGTTAATCTGGCCTTGTGTTTACAGTATTAAAGGGGAACTCCACAGATTTTACACATCAAAATCAGTTTTCTAGTCATGACAAGTATTACTCTGCCTGAGAAAGCAGCTGTGTAATGTCTTCTGTGGCTCAGGATGGAAGTATGAGAACAAAAATCATGTTTTTAACACTGAATGCCCCGCCCAAGCTGAATATAAACTGAAATTATCTCATCTTGAGGCCCCACCTTGTAAAGCGCTGCTGAGTTAAGATGTAGTTTGAAGGCCTTTATTATTTCAGTTTAAATTGTTCTTAAATACATTTCTGTTGAATCAAGTTACCATAGAGAGAGGGGGAGAAACAGTGGTGAGGGGTCAGTGGGGGCCCCCTAGTGAGATAATCCGGCCCTGTGTGGCAGTGTTGACCTTACGAATGTTGGCACTGACCACAATCCCGTCACCCACTGGAGACTGTCTTGTCAGGAACCCATTACTATAAATAGTTATACCACAGTGTAGAAATACTCTGTAACAAGTAAAGGTCCTGTATTTAAAATTTGACTTTAGTAAAAGTACAAAAGTATTAGCATTAAACTTTACTTAAAGTACCAAAAATAAATGTACTCATCATGCAGTACAGCCCATTTCAGAATAATTTACTTTATGATATTGGATTATAATTAGTGATGCATTAATGTGTGCATTATGGTAATGTAGCTGGTAAAGGTGGAGCTAATTTTAATAACTTTAGATATTGCTGGGTAGCTTGTCTTAACCTATATTAATACATTTATTTGTTGATTAGATTTTGTTTTATTAATGTAAATCCATAAAGAAACTAGTAACTAAAGTTATCAAATAAATGTAGCGGAGTAAAAAAACACAATATTTGCCTCTGAATTGTAGTGGACTAGAAGTATAACGTAGCAGAAAATGGAAGTACTTAAGTAAAATACAAGTACTTCAAAATTGTACTTGATTAAATGTTACTTTGCACCACTGAACCTCTTTAACCCAATTTCCATATTGGAGGCAATGGATCCTTTCACTTTAACAGCATAAGTCTTCCGTCAAGGAGGGAAAAGGAATAAAAAGTAGTTTTTTATTCACAATAGGAAATAGAAATGATCCATTTGACCCACTGATTTTCTACTCGAAATTTAATCATCTGTGACTTGGATTTGTCCAGAACCTTTTTATACAAATGAATCTTTAGTGGCTAACAGAGAGGTTCTGGCGGTCCCTTGTGGTGAAAGAGAAATAAAGACTGGCCATAGAGGACAGTACCGCTACTGTCCAGCAGAGGGCAGCATGTCACTGAAATTATAATGAATTATAATTGAGATTCTTCTCAAAAGAGACAGCAACAAGTTTGAAGCTCTCCACCTTCCTCTTTCCCCTCTTTTCTTTCAGTCACTCTTTCCCTTTCACACTTTCCCTCCATCCCTTATTCCTTTTCATCAGTCACTTTAATTCTCTATCTTCCTCCCTCTCTTTCCCTCTTGAGCTCTTTCACTGTCGGCTTTGCTAAAGCTGCACACAGACAGACAATACCACACATGCAGTCAAACAAACCATATGGTCTGGTTCTTGGGTTGTGTAGCAGAGAGCTGTTTTTCCTCTCCTCTCTATACTGCTGTCTGCTCATGCCTGAGTCTGCTAAAACCATCACTCTGCCCCCCTCTAACCTACGCCCTCTGTTTTTTCTCTCCATGAAAACTGCCTTCCTCTCCTCAGTCGTTTCTCCTCACTCATCCGTCTTCCTTTGCCACCTCCTCCCACTCCTCCACTGTCCTTCCTTTATTTCTCTCCTCACTCTTCGCCTCCAAAATCTATCCTTTTCTTCCTCTTTGTGACCAAAATGCTGTCAGAGTCACTGGCTGCATGTGGATGACATCAGCTCCCCTCTCACTGAGATGAAAGAAAGAAGCCGACATATGAAAAGAAAGCCAATAAGGTGGGATAAGGGCAATGTGTGTGTTTCTGAATCCTTCTCACCAGACCTAGTTCACATTTCTCATATTTTTTCTGTCTCTTTTCCCTATCAAAGAAGATGCAAGACTGTGAGGATACAGACCTCATGGTTTATACATTAGCTATTCTAAGGCAGGATCTTTTGCACAAATCGCAACTTCATTATTTTATTGATTCATACAGTTATTGTTTGTATTTGTGGGGCACTACTTCCTGTCTTGCACTTTTATAGGGCTGTAAAATGTTGTGTGTGTGTGGTCACAATTACAGTAATGTCCCATTTTGTTTCTGTTATGAGCACATTGAAACAAATTCAAAGCAGTCAACAGCTGAATTTTAGCCTGATTTTTAAGGGCATCTTGATCCTTTTTGGAGATCTATGAAGAAAGACATTTCCTTAGGGATGATAATGTCAGTCAGTTGGTCCACCACTTTGCTCCAGTCTGAAATATCTCAACAACTATTGGATGGATTGCCATGAAATGTGGTACAGACATTCATGGTCCCCAGAAGATGAATCCTAATGACTGACATTTCCTCTAGCACCACTATGAGGTTGACAGTTTTGGTTTCGAGCAAAATATCTCGACAACTATTTGATGGATTGCAATAAAATTTGGTACAGACATTTATGTTCCCCACAGGATTAATTGTAAAAACGTTTATGATCCTCTGACTTTCCATTCTTGCGCCACCATCAGGTCAACATTTAAATGTGTCCAATACTTTGGTTTACAGTACGACTAAATAACTGCAAAACAAATCACATTCCCATCAGCCTCAGCTGTACTTTGTGTTAAGTGCTAATTATCACATGTTAGCATGCTACTGTAACATGCAAGATAAACTTACAGTAACATCAGCATGCTAGCATTGTCATTGTGAGCATATGCATGTTGACTGCTGTGCTTAGGTACAGCCTCACAGAGCTGCTAGCATGGCTGTAGACTCTTACTCTGGTTACTATTACTATTTTTACTATTTCTCAAGAAGAACATTGTATATGATGAGTTGACATGAGCAGGGTGCAGGGTATGAGTGTGTGTGTGTGTGTGTGGTGGGTTTAGGTTTACAAGCCTGTCATGGCTCCTTCTATCCTGTCCTTTGTCCCTTGAAGTCCTGTGTGGACCTCTGGTGGGTCCCTTTAACAACAAAGCCAGTTTGGCATGTGTTTACACAAAGCCGCCCTCGGTGTCTCCTCTCCTCCTCTGCAGAAGCTGGCTGGCAGATAACAAACACATCTCAGCGCTGACTGACCAGGGGATTTATGGCTTCATAAAAGTCTGGTTTGGGGATATGCTTAACAATTTCCCCTCAGGAGGTCATTTTGAGCTGTTTTCTGCTCTGTCAACACATCAAACTGCGAGTGATGATGACCAGTCTGCAGCTGCAGCATCTGGGAATGTGTGGCAAAGATGATGCTCTAACCTTTTTCTGCTAAATGAGTGTGTTTATATGTGATGTTTTCTTGGCAAATCAAGACTTTGTCGGTGTTAGCATGTGTGTGGTATGTAGGTAGGCTTCACACCTTCGTTTTGAGCTCACAACTCACTCTGCGCTACTCAGCACCAACACCAACAACAGATGTATTCACACATTCACACAGGCATCCCCAAAGGGCCAGCAGAGGAAGGAAGTGGAGTGGGGGAAAAACAAAACATGTCTGTTTTGCACCTCTAAAGCTCAGTGTACACTTTAAAATGTTTTAAGAGGGGTTATGTACAATTTTTATACAGTTGCAAGGCAACCAGCAGAGACTACAGGAGGTTACTGTGTCTGGCCAAGAAATAGTCGGGCACATAACCCCCCATAAATCAGCAAATTGTCATTTTTACAAGTCTTTTGTACGGATTACACAAACAAGACATAATGTGTTAAGAAGTGAGCTTTAGAGGTGCTGGAAGGTGGATTTTGTTACTGCTGGACAGAGCCAGGCTGGCTGTTTCCCCATTTTTCCAGTCTGTGCTAAGCTAAACTACCCTAAGCTAAGATGGTGCTTATGCATTGATGCATTAGTATTAACAATCTAATAAATTTAGTAATAATATAACACTGACATGGGCAGAACAAGTACTTTTACTTTGATACTTTAAATATAGTTTGCTGATAATACTTATGTACTTTTACTGAAGTAGGATTTTGAATGCAGAACCTTTACTTGTAACAGAGTATTTTTAAATTGTTGTATTAGTACTTTTACTTGAGTAAAGGATCTGAATACTTCTTCCACAACTGGTCTCGTATAAAGATTGATGTTTCTAAGAAACACAATCCAGCAGTGAGGAAAGTGCACAGATGAAGACAGGCCTTTCACTTTAGTCAACTGTGAGTTCTTGTTTCTGCTTTTCTTTAATACGATGGCACCCAAACCTCACATCCTGTCTGCTTGTGTCAAACGAGACGCTTATCAAAGCTGGATCTTATCATCTCTTCATGCAAAACACTCTCACCCTGTAGCGGCTGACAACGGGCCAGTCACAGGGCAGGACCGCAGCCAAAATCTCCCCAGAGGAGCGAAGCCTTCAGGCTGGAGAGTCACAGTTTACAATGCTGGGTTTTCTCCATTTCATGCTCTCATACTCTCCATTGTCCCCGAGCTTTCACAGCTCCCCATCCGTAGGGCTCCAAAAGATCATGTGACATTGCCTCATCCTCTGTTTGCAAAACGCCCTACTTTTCTACCTCCACCCTGTTTTACTGTGTTTTTTCCAAATTTCTAAACACATATTATGCACGCTATCTGGCATTGCACTCTAAGTCTATCTCTCGCTCCATCATTCTTTGTCTCCTTACGCTCTTTCTCACTTGATTCAAGATTTCGCAGTGTAAACAGACAGTGTATTGTGCCCCGACAGATCTTGTCTGTCCTCTGTGTTGACTGTTTTGTCTGTGGGAATCCTCATGGTGGATTGAGATCCCCTCGAGGCCTGCAATGTGTGCAAGCGGACGTTTCCACTCACTCTCCCTCGCTCTGTTTTGACAATCTGCAAACAACAATGGTGTTTGGTTTGGTGTGCTACGCCTGCTCTTCTTCCCCTTCCAAGTAAGGACAGTGAATGTAGTGACAAATCATCATAAAATTGTGTTTCTTTTCTACCAAAGATCTGATATTGTTTGTGTTGATGTGATTTTGTGGTTGTGGGAGTCAGAAAAACATATTTCACACAGGAGCAAAGTCTACCTTCCTAGGAGTTAAAAGATTATTCACTTCTTGTTAAGACCTCCAAACATTAAAGCGAGGGTTTGAAATTTTGGGAAATACACTTATTAACTTTCAGGAGGAGAGTTAGATGAGAAGATTTATACCACTCTCATGTCTGTACCATAATGAAGCTACAGATAGGAGTCGGTTAGCTTAGCCATTCTGATTTTGTCATTTTTGTCTTCTCCTTTCAATCAGGACAGTTTATGGGAATAGTTTGACATTTTAGGAAATACACCTATTTGCTTTCGTGCCGAGAGTCCATACAAAAACCAAAGTGCAAAAACAACATTTGGCCGTTTTACAGGGGTTATGTGTCACTATTTCAACCAACCAGCAGAGATTTCAGGAAGTTACTGGTCCTGACCAAGAAATAATTAAACATATAACCCTGCTATCAAACCATAACGTGTTGTTTTTACACTTCAGTTTTTCAAACGGGATATTACATGTTAGTGATCTTTAGAGGTGCTATTAGGCTGATTCTGTCACTTTAGACAGAGCCGGGCTAGCTGTTTCCCCTTGTTTTCAGTCTTCCTGCTAAACTAAGCTAACTGGCTGCTAGCTTAGCTTCATATTCAGCTTACAGACATGAGAGTGGTATCAGTCTTCTCATCTAACTCTCCTCCAGAAAGTGAATAAGCGTATGTCGCAAAATGTTGAACTATTCCTTTAGGCATTCTGCCCTGTAACAGCTGCATACCATCTTTTTTAGGATAGCCTGGTGGTAAATGAGACCACCCCACAGCTGCAAGGTTAGAAGGTTGAATCCCTTCCTCATCTAAATGTTCTTCAGCAACACTGTACTCTTCCCTCTGGTGCACATGTATGTTTTCTTAAAGGAAAGTTAAACTCCCAATTGCATAATCCAATAAGAGGATAGAGCTTTTAAAGTATCAGATATGACATCAGGGGCTTGTCAGAGTGAAATCTTTTTTGACTATAGCTGTGAATTTGTGACCGCAGGACGTGAACGTGGCTAGTTTCACAGCTTTAGTCAGAGTGGAAAACTATATTCAACAATTGTGGTCTGGTGGTTTGCGGACTGGCTGTGATTTGCAAACACTCTGGCCGGATCACCTTTGGTAAATTGCTGCAACGCATGACCACGGAATTCGGCATTGTAATTTAGATTTTTACAGGGCTTCATCCTGCACACAGACAAGCATACACTCACGTGCAAACACACATGTTTATTGTATACACAGTGCATACCCACTTATGTCTTTTAGGGCTACACACGCTGTCACACACATGCATGCTGTCCCACGTGCAGCTTTATGAAATGAGTGTTATTGTGAAGTGGCTAAACACTCATCACTCCCTGGACCTGTGATTTAAGGATCACTGTCTGACCACACTCACACTGTCTGCCTCCAAAGCCACTGTCACTAGGCACACTGCTTCACATCTCACTCACCAGACGTATTTTCCAATAGCTCCTAAGTGCCGATGATGTTGACAGCATGCACGATGCCAGCCCAGACCCCTGCTTTAATGTCTATTACACATGTCCAGTATTAAGTCACATAGTATGCACACTAAAAAATGATTGGGTTAAAAACTGAGCCAGTTTGGTTCAATTTAGCACCAATGCAGTAGTGGGTTAAGTTTACACGGTACCAATGGGTTGATTTGAGCCACACACCAAGGTCAAGTTTCACCTTAAAGTGGCTATAATTCATATTTTTATAATAACAGTGTAAAAAATGAGAATGTGAAAACAATGTGGCAATGTGAAAGGGGATCGCTGGCAGTGATGAACCTACAGATAATTATCACCTGAATCTGCAGCTCTTTGAGGTTTGACTGGCGCTCTTTTAATTACGCCATCTTGTTGCGCCCTCTTCTTCTGCAATGGCTTAATGGCACCCGACTGCAGAATTAGCACCACCAGCTGTTTATCTCAAGGCACCCAAACTCCTAATTTTCACATAAAAGAAGTGGATGGAAACACACATTCATTCATATTTTCTTTTGCCTATTTCCTTCATTTAAAATTTGCACTACATTTGGATGGAAACTTGGCTAGTGACATGTACGTTTTAAAAGAGCTAGAGTAAATTTTAACAGTTCACAACCATACCATATTTTATTAGTAATAATACAGTAATATATAAAATAGTAATATATAAAAATAACACCAACACTGGGTCAAAACAACCCCTTGTCTTGGGTGGTTTTCTACCCATGGGTACTGGGTAAAGTTAACCCAGATTGGGTCACTTTTGATTCAGTGATTTTTAGAGAGGTTTCACTGGAGTGTAAAAACTGGAATGGGTTTCTTTTATTTCCTTTCACAGCAGTGGCCAAAAGAGAGATGACCCCTACCTGCAACACTAGCTTTTGTTAACTTGAAGCCATACTGCAGCTCACCAAGCAGACCACACACGGAGTGAAGAGGAAGCACACCGGTGAAAAAGAAATGGAGAGGATAAAGAGGCAAAGGGGAAATGCGTTAACAGTGTTGTTATCACAGAGGGTGAAAAATGAAATGGTGAGCAGTTTTTTCCGCCATAAAAACTCATAATGTATGTTCACCACCTCCCCCCAGTGTCAAACGTGTTATCCTTTGCATCTCTCATCCTCGGCGCTGTCCTCTCTCTCTCTCACAATGTTGCTGTTAAAGTGAGTTTGGTTTATTTTCTTTTTATATGGAGTTTCCATCATGCTCCACTCCCTCTGTGGTTCCAGCGCGGCTGGCCAAATGGCAATAAAATGCTCAAAGGACATCAGAGAGGGAAAAGGAGACCTATTTGTTAGCCTAACAAAATCCCCAGTAGTTAAATGGGCAGTCAACATGTGAGAAAAAAGGGGCAATGCTCTGCTTCAGTGCTGTTGTGAGTGGTAAGACAAGTGGCCGAACAACAGCCGCAGAGAGGAATCTAACCAGTGTCAGTGTCTCTGTAGGAGATGGGTCAATAGTCAACCAACCTTTGACATCTGAATCAGTCATCTTTATTTATGTTGTGGGATGGTTCTTTTTTATGTCCAAGGTCAATTAAAACTCAATCAAAGTACTGAAAAATGGAAAATACAAGAATATAAAGTAAACAAATGAAAAAAAAAACAAGAGCATAACCCAAATTTAAGCAGCTTTGGTCGAATAAAAAAAAAATGCATGCAAAGTCATCATAAAAACAAGCACTTTCAACTGCTGTGTTTGCTAAAATTATGGCTTTAAAATGCGAGTGGAATGACTGAGTCTACGCTTGAGATTTTCCTGCAGTCGGTTCCATTTGGATGTGAAGTGAATGAAAACTGAAAGCAGATTTTTTTTCTTGTTTTATTGTGGTTTATGGAACTTTTTAAAACTAAACAGTCCTGACACATCTATGTCAGTGTCTCTGTCTCACGAAGGAGACTTGTTTTCTGAAACTGATGGACTGTACTTGTGCTACTGTGGTCCAGTCTATCACCTGAGATACAACAGGAAACCTCATGACATAGTCTGATTTCATAGATATGGATATGGATCTGATACAGATTTCATAGTCTCATTTCTTATTTTAATCTAAAACAAATGCAAGGATGGGAAAAGCAAGACATACGAACAAGCTGAGATGTCTAAATACATGTTACAAAGTAGTACTCAAAAGAAAAGTAAAGAACAATTAAAGGATGCTGCCAGTATTCTACTATATTTTTGTTTGTTTCAGTCCGTCTCTCAATACCACAAACAACTTCCTGTCTGTGGCTCTCAGCCCCAAACCCATTGGTTCCTGCTGAAGATGTAACTCTTTAAAAGCAGGTCACAAATACATACTTTGATTTTTAATAAACTCTAAATAAGTTCCTATAACAGCTGGGCACTGTAGTTTTTGGCAAACGTTACTCAAACAAAAGTAAGTAGTGCATTTGTTTGGGACTATTTTCAGCCACAGATTTGGTTTGCTAACGAGTATTTACATCAGCAGGTTCAGTGTATGTGGGATCGACTCTAAATTATCCACAGTGCCCATGTTCATCGTAATGAAGGCACCAGTGCAACTTACCACTCAACTTGTTGGGTTTTTAATCGTTTTTAGACAATAAAGAAGGAGAGAAATAAGCTGTATCAGGCTTTGGCCACACAGAAAACACTTCTACAATGAATTAATTGTTGGTTTTGGTCTTCTCATGGGGATTTGTTGACAAGAAAAATATAAGTCATCAATCATCTCAACTTAATGTCTGCTGTAATTAGTCTTAAGTATTAAATATGATGTATCTGAACCGTCATTCAGTGCTTTTGGTATAAGATGGGTCATTTGTTTCTCCCATCTCTGCTCAGTGACCCGGTCACAGTCTGGGTCATCACACAGCTCTGGAGGTTAAATAGCTGTAAGAAAACACATTAATCTGCGAACACTTGGTGAAACTGTCCTTAAGCTCCCTCTCTACTGTCCTGCCTCCCCCTGGCAGCCGTGCCTGAGAATAGGCATGTAAACCATGTGGGCCTGACACCAGTTGTTTTGACTGAGAGCACTGAGGCACTGACTTATTGTGCAACACAAGCCAGAGCCTTTAGCCCGGTAAGCTATAACGCCGAAATCCCTGCTGTAAACTCGCCCCTCCCACTTCCAGAACGGACCTTTTCCAGGATGGAATTTAGAGGTATTTTCCAGTTAATCATATCAGAAAAGTCTGATACACACAGCTGAGTGTATTCCTCAGCATTGTTGCAGTGTTCCGGAGAAATCCACACCCATTAGAGTCAATTTGGTACTTGTGATAGTTTTGAGCAGGCATCCAGAGCCATATCAGTGCTGTGAATGGACACAATGCTCCAGTCACCACTTAAATCTAAAGACTTAAAAGTAAACAGTAGGATAAAGCCACTAAATACTCTTAAATTGGCATTCAAGTTGTCTAAACTATGTGGCACTTCACATGTTGTCCAAACAGATTAAAATAAGAATTAAGAATGATATACAAATACGGCTTGAACCAGATGAGGGTCAAAAAAGAAATCATAAGCTCTTAAGCCATGCAAATGGTAATGTTGGCCTGTTGGTTGGCCAGTCGGTTCATCACTTAGGGTCCAGACTGAAATATTTCAACGACTATTATATGGATTTCCATTAAATTTTGTACAGTCATGGCCAATGGGCCAAAGCTTAATGACTTTGCTGATGGTATACTTCTAGTGTGACCATGAGGTTCACAGTTGTGGTTTTGACTGAAATATCTCAGCATTTATTGGATGGATTGCCGTTAAATTTGGTACAGGCATTAATTTCCCCCTCAGGATGAATTCTAATAACTTTGGTGACTCAATCTTTAATCCAGCGCCACCATCAGGTCAAAATTTCAATTTGTCCAACACTTAAATTGGACAAACACCCAGCTGCACTTTTTATTTAGTGCTAATTAGCAAATGTTAGCATGCTGACATGCTAAACCTATATGGTGTACACATTATAACTGCTAAACATCAGTATGTACAGTATGTTGCCATGCTGACGTTAGCATTTAGCTCAAAGCACCACTGTGTACAAGTATAGCCTCACAGAGCCGCTAGCAAGGCTGTGGACTCTTGTTAGCAGCCATACATGATAGAAAACTAGCTAGCTAATGTCTGTGTAATATAGAAATACCCACATGCCCTTTTGAGCCGGTTGAACAGAGTATTTGTGTTGCTCTTATGTGAACATGTGATCTTATTTCCATGTCGCACAGCATCCTGGCCCATTTTGTGCGCAGACCAGCAGCTGGGGAGCACTCGAGGTTATTTGTGTGCATTCTCTGTCTGTGTTTGATTGTGTCTTCATGCATGCGCTCTGTATTTTTGCAATAACTAACTTCAGTCAGTGTACGCAGCAGGGTGTGTCAAATGGTTCCATTTCAAGCTATATTATAATTAGATTTTAAATGTTCTTTTCTTGGTATTATACCGAGACACTCTGTTGTACTTCTGTTGTATGACTTGGTGTCTGATGTGAATGTAAAAGTAAGCTAGAAATGTGAAAACGAATGTGAATTATGCATTTAGGTGTAACAACAATTCAAACGCTCACACAGACATTATAAAACGTTCCAGATGGAGATGTGCAAATACTACAGAGAGGAAACCGATCTTCCCACCAGGGCCGCAAGTCTGCCTTTTTGATTAGGCCCCATTTGTTTCCAAACTACACCAATGATTAAAGCAGCTTGACTGTAAACTATTTCTGACGTTTGAGGGAATCCTTGTGAGATTTAGAGAATGGCCAGGACTCTGAAGGGGATCTTCAAGACCTCGGCGCACTTGTATTTTGTTGGTGTGGTCTCAAACCTTCCCAAATTATCCCCTCACAATTCTTTTACTGCCCAGATAATGATTCATTACAGTTGCAAAGCTCCACACGGTGGTTTAACAACTTTTGATTCCAGTAAAGCCCAGCCTGCAAGCCTTCTCAATAAACAAACATACTGTAATTAGGCTACTTAAAACCTAAAAGTTGGACTTCTCAATGCTCCCTCATGGTGGTTTTTAAATTATTGCTTTTTAATCAGAGGTAATAAACAGACTGCTTCAAATTACTTAAAGACCACCTCCACTCCAAAATGAGTTTTACTTATTGTTGGATTTTTGACTTTGACTGTGCAAAAGGATGTTTGTGCAGACTGTTTTTAAATTAATCTGCTGAAGAGGGAAAGTTTCTCTGTACTCACCTTAATTCTCAGTTTTAGAGATGTGTACGTACGTATGAGATGACAACTAGTTTGGAGGCCAATCATGGTTCAATATACAATTTACACAAGTGTGATGTGGAAACTTGAGACTGAGAATGGACTTTTAGTGAAGTAGGAGACATCTTGTGCCCGGTAGTTGAACTTTTAAAAAGAAAAATATTTGCATAGATTCTGAATTTTGCACTGAGGGAGAAAGAGTAGATGTGTTTTTAATGTCAGTGTTGGTCTGTGGGTCGGTCGGTCCACCACTTTGGTCCAGACTGAAATATCTCAACAACTATTTGATGAATTGCCATGACAGTGTGTACAGACATTCATGGCTCTTAGGTAATGTATCCTAATAACTTTTGAGATCCCCTGAATTTTCCTCTAGCGCCATCATGAGGTTGACATTTGTGGTTCTGAGTGAAATTACTCATTAACTATTGGATGGATTGCCGTGAAATTTGGTACACACGCTCATTCCCCCGTCAGGATTAATTTAAGTAACTGTGGTGAACCCCTGACCTTTCATCTAGCGCCACCATCAGGTCAAACTTTAATGTGTTCAATACTTTGGTTTGCATGCTAACACGCTAAACTAAGATGGTGAACATGGTAAACATTAGCTAAACAGGAGCATGCTAGCATACTAGCGTTGGTGATGCCATGATTTTTCATACAGCACCATCATCAGGTCAATTTGTCCAATTGATATTAGCATAGTTAATGAACACTTGCTAATGATGTTCCCTCTGTTGTACAGTACATTGTGTTAAGTTCTGCTAATTAGCTAATGTTAGCATGCTAACACGCTAAACTAAGATGGTGAAAACAGTATACCTGCTTCACGTCAGCATGTTAGCTTTGTCATCGTTGTTAGCATATTGACGTTAGCATTTAGCTCAAGTAAAGCCTCATGGAATTGCTAGCATGGCTATGTAGACTTGTTAACTAGTTAATGTTTGTGGAAAACCAAGTAATTATTATTCAAATCAGAGTATTTTTATATGTCTTTAAACATATCTGAAGGGGATCTTTAATCTTCATTGTGTCAAGCTGTAAATTAAACTCTGGTTGTGTTATTGTGTAGGGCAACAGACGTTTTTCCTTCAGCTCAAAGAAATCTCCACAAGACTGTGTTTACATCCTGAAAGAAAAACCCCAGCCAGCCTTAATGCAATATCCTGAGTTGCTCCTGCACATGAGGGGGGGGGGGGCTGACTCCTGGAGAAATTTGATCCTGCAATGGGCCCTTTAAAGGAATATGGGATGAGTCTGTTGAATGGAGCTCCGAGTGAGTCCCACTGAAGTCTGCGCTCCAAAGAAAGCCAAGGACAGCAGCGGGACGGGGGCGCGACACAGGACATGAACCACTGACAAAGAAATGAATGAGGGATTGAGAGCGTAGAGAAAGTCGACGGACTGAAGAAGAAGGAGAAGAAGTTATGAGCCGAATTGCGACGAATTACCGGGGAAGGTGTCCGTGAGCGGAGAAAGCCGACTGAAGGGGGGAGAGAGAGACAACAAAGTCACAAGGTAAAGTAGCTGTGAAGTGGCTCCGCTATAGATCCAAACATCTCTTTGCTTCCACCACATCTCGTAGTGTTTTTAACGCAGATGCCAAAGGATAAATGTAACCAAGATGCAGGAGGTTGTTTTGGGACAAAAGCAGCAGCTGCAGCTGAGTGTTTGGAGAGATGTCTGGTTGAACTCTTTTTTTCGCTGACCGACGGTTTTACGGTTGCTACTATTCTCCTAAGCGTCTGACACACCTGTTCCTTGTGGCTTTTTTTGGACAAAATCTTAGCCCTGCTTGCCCTTGGAGTAGCTCTAAAAACATTTATTAAAGCTATATAAAGTCTATATGTGAATCCAGTAATGAAAAAAACATCTTGATTGCATTTGCATGACTTTAGAGGAAACTGTGCGTATTTATGCCACATATGCACACTTCTTATCATCATGCGCATCTGGAGAAACCACGATGCTCCATACATCAATCTGAACCCTCCAGCAGCAGCCATAGCTGTTACTGAACACCTTCCCAAGATAAAGCATGATGAGAAGATATATATTATGTCTCACAATGTATGGTTAGGGGTGTCTCTTACTATAACTCATGCGGTTTTTTTTTCAGAAACATAGCCTTTCTCCGTGCCCTGCAGTGCTGCGGGATAGTCAAGGCTTTTTAAGTGTGTGTGCAGGACAGGAGAGTTGCAGAGGTTGATGTTTACACCTCAGTACAGAAGAATGTCAGGGCCTGTATTTAAGGCTGAGACTGATAATGAGTGTGGTCAGTTTGCTGAGGCCTGTCATTAACCTGAGCTGGGAGAGAGCTGCAGGTTTGCTTGCTGGGGAAGGTAGGAGGAGAGGATGTAGTGGAGGAAAGAAGGAAGGAAGGAAGGGAAGAGGAGGGTGGGAAAGGTGCTGCAGGAGGAGAGGGAGGAAGCGCAGGGGGGATGGAAAGTGAGAGGTGTTGGAGGAGGAGGAGTAAGACAAGATAAGATGATAAATGTTAGGAGGATAAACATGATGTGTATTCATGATTTAAAAAGTAGGTTGAAGACTTGCATTGGCCTCTGTAGTGCTTTAAATGTCTAATTTGAGCAATTGCTCGGTTAAAATTGCCTCCTGAATCTGAATTATTGCAAGATAACAATAAAAACTAGGGCAAACGCTATTATTTATAAACTTTTAAAACATTCTCCTTTTACACCAAATAACATAAACCTCTCAGTTTTCCAAGAATAGGGTCAGAGGTTAAGAAATTTGTAGCTGCATTTGAGATTTCTCCCCCCTTTTATTTATAGGACGGCATCCCAGCTGTAGCTATAAAATGGGACCAAAATAGTGAGGCACTAATTTAAACAAAAGTGTGAGGCCTATTTGACCGGATGGGAGTCGACAGAGGTCCCCTTTGCTAAACATATGGGGCCACCGAGGAGAAGATAAGGCAATACATACCCATACTTGACTCCTCGTGCTCTCAGATAATTTGTCTTTGTCTCCTTTTGTACACACAGAGATCTGCCACGCTGACACGAATCTGCAGCCAGTGACCCAGATTTACACACATGCTCCCGTGCTGTTTGACGGGAGCCTTTTTTTTTATTTGAAGGGTTGGGGGGTCGATGCCAAAAACGTGGGGAAGCCAAGTTGGACCTTTCGGCAGAGACAACAACAGCGGGGATTTGAAATGTCTGGTGGGGATGATATCACTGAACCACCTAATCACTTACATCACCGCAGCTGCATGCTCAGCAGTGTGTCAGTATGTGTGTGTGTGTGTGCGTGTGTGTGCACATGTGTCTGTTTCCAATCTATTTCAGTGTGTATCTCCATCTGTGTCTGTCTGTGCTCTAGTAAGCAAGCGCTGAAGAGTTACGGCCGGCCGGGGAGTGTGTGTTTTGAATATGTGGTGATTAAGGAGGTTCAAGTCAATGCAAGGACTGACTTGAGACTTGTGGTTGTGCTCTTTGCATCCTCTGAAGAGCAGCACACACCCTCGAACCTTTGACTGACAAAAGGTGCAGACAAACAATCCAGTGTTGCAACAGCCAGACAGAAACACCACACACCGTCCCCTCCAAACAGTTTTATAACGATCTCTGATAGCTTCCACATTTTTGAATAAAAACTCTCCTCGCTGGATATCAAATCTCATTCAGTGCGAGGAATAATGCAGTATAACTGTCAGTTTAGTCAATGGAAAGCAGTTGTCGGCGATGGCAGCCGTAGAAACGATCCTGCTGGGATCGCTGCGGTGGCGTTTCCATTCAGTCGTCTTCCCCAGTGTTTGCTCTGGCCGCGGCTGCGTGCAAGTTCTCGCAGCTAGATGGAAGTAGAGAAGCTCACAGGGCCTTCGTGTCTGTCTGCAGCCAGGAGAGGACTCACCATTCGGGGCTTCAGCTTTGCACCTCCCCACCCGCTCTGGGTGGCCCAAGTGTTACCAAATCTACCATGCAGATCCTGGAAAGCTTGTTTTTGTTGTCTTGGCTTTTTTTCTTCCCACCCTCCCACCTGAATGTTTCTAGCATTGGCATAATATAACAGACAGACAGAGAAGATACTGCAGAAGAGAATAGTATTTATCAGATCGTACATAACAGTAGACTCAGTGGAAAACTGTCTTCTGTGTTTCTATAAACCATCCCACAATGGAGGGTTATGCTCATGCAAAAGGAGAAAATGACTCCAGTTTAAATCTTAGCTGTAACAAAAGTTACATTACTCCCACACACACAGTGAAAATTACCTCATTCTTGACACACTGTTGATGTGGGGTTGATTTTATCCTTATGCACACTGATGCAGAGAGGAGATGTGGCCTCCTGTAACCTCTGTAACCTTCCTCATCCTGCTCATGAGAAAGTTTAACTTTACACTTGCTGATTATTCAGTTGGGTTCCTGGCACCGGTTGGCATGAACTGTAACAACCCCCTCATGTCCAACAAGCAGGGAGTGCTAAAGGAATTGTTCCGGGGAGAATTAGCATGGCAGTGCTGAGAGTGTTTAACCATCAAATGGCTTGTTTGCACCCAGCTGTTAGCTGCTGGAGGAGGGCCTGGCCTTGTCTGTCCTGGCTTGCCCCAGTGTGGCCCAGCAGGGCTTATTCAAGCGGTCTGATTTCCCCTCTTCCCTGCGCCGGCGTCCCGCTTTACTTGACCTTCATACTCTCCAGTCTGCCCCGGAGAGAGAGGGAGACGTTGGTTGCTGGACCTTGACTGTCCAGGCTGGGTACAGCGGTCGGCTGGCGAAACATCCACATGCATGACTTCTGTAATTTGTTTGCTAGGCCTGTATTTATGAGCATGCTAATTGTAGGGAGTGCCATGGTGCAGTTATAGTCGCTGGACTTTGAACGTCTGCTGTTCTGCTGACGGTGTCTGGCTGCACTTTGAGTCTGTCTGTCTTTCTGTCTGAATAGCTGCTTAGCTTTTGACCTCCCCATTTTCATTTTTACTTAACAATATGCAAACTTTCACTCAACATTTCACACGTCTCAGCATCATCACTGGGCTCTCGTGAGTTATAACCCCAAAGCGGATTGTTATGGCTTCTTTTATCTCAAGATAATCAGACTTTTATTGAGTTCACACAGTAGGGCTTTAACCTTTGTGAATGAGTATCCTTCCAGAGAAAAATAGCCCCTAGTCAATCCTCCTCAGGTAAAAATAACCTCAGCGCCCCAGTTTCCCACATTCAGCACCCGGTCCATTCATTCTCACACATTCTTTCCTCCTTTCTTTGCCGAGGTGAGCTGACGGCCCCCCCTCTCTAGCTGTGATGGGACTGTCATGCAGAAAGACACTATTGTGCTGCGCAGGATCCCGTTTCAGTCTTGCCTTGTAATTAAGAAGGGATTGCATGGCTAGGGAGTTGTGGGTGGGGAGGGGTGGTAGAGACCAGGGGATTCGGTTAGTAGGTAATTTGGCTAAAAAGCAGAGCGCTGACCTGCTTTGTAGCAGGCAGGCCTGGGAGCCAGCACGCATGAACCCAACTCCCCCACTGACACACAGCCTCCCTGCTGAGGTTTTGTTCAGTGTGTGTGGGCATGTGGAGAGACTGCAGGACGAAGAGGAAAGAAAGGTTCCGGCTGTGGCAATCTCTCTCTCTCCAAGCTTTGTGTGTTTGTTTCTGTGCACAGAACATGTGTATGTATGAATGTTTCTGTGTGGTTATATGTCACAGAGCAACACAGAAAGTGAGAGGAAGCTCTCATTAAACTCATGTCAGTGTGGACTCATCGTTAGTGTTTGCGTTACTCACATTTCCTCAGTGAATCATGGGAAGTGCGGTCAGTAAAGAGCATCCATAGGGGTTAAGTCAGTTTTTTCTCGTGCTGTAAATGAAAACAGAAGCTGGACCGCTTGAGGAAATACCATCACAGGATAATTTGTGGATCCTGTTCGGGCTGATTCGTGTCATTTGCTGCCTTATTATCGTGAACAGATTTAGATTTAAGTTAAATCTGACATATCACTCAATCAAACAAACCATGTATGTAAGCATGAAGCGCTGAGTAGACTTGTGTTTTCTGTCTTTCAGTGCAGTCTGAGTCCAGAGGCAGAGCTCTGAATCCTCGCCATGGCCGATGTGCTGGAGAGCGGCGGGTCGGGAGCCGTCAGAGTGGCCAGCGTGGATTGGCAGAAACGCTGCATCGCTCTGGAGATGCAGCTGCTGAGGTTCCGGCTCCAGGCGGGGAAAATCCGAGAGCTGCTGGCAGAGAAGGTAAAGAGAGAAAATCGTCATGCATGGGAACTATAGCAAGCAGAGTTGTTTTCTGATAAGGATTTTAGTCTTCTGGAGCCAGTTGAACCAACTCTTCATGTTCTAACTTAGCCTAGTGTAAGATGAAATCCTAGATATGATGTAAGTGTTCACTAAGTGGAGATTTACACAAAAAATAAATTAAAACAGACCGCACCACACAAACTACGTAGAAACAAGTTGCTACTGAATATTTACACCCAGAAACTGCCAGGCGTAAATGTTGTGTAGAGAACTAAATAACTGCAATAGCTTGACTGACAAAGCTAACGTTAGCTTGCTAATATAGGCTACAGTATGAAAAGAGGTAACATGGAATATGGATGAAATATCTGACCTGAAACTTTATCAGAATACTGTTTAGTAATAATGTAAACTGGGAAGATTTTAAGTTACATTTCACAAAAATAAAACAATATATCTGGAATTACACAACATTATGTTATCAATTAACCAAATAATATCAGTTAGTTTAGCATAATCGATGTAAAAACACAAATTCTAAGCTACATTATACCAACTTTGACAGAGACATATTTCTCCATGTATCCATATATAAATAAAACAGTCATACCAACATTTATAAAGGATTCGCAGTTGAGTTTAATATATCGTTTCTTTTCCCCTAAAACATCATTTTTGGAAGTTATGTTACAGCTCGTGATGCTATGGTGACTTCCTGTTCACAAAGTTGATTGCTTTTTTAAAATCACTTGTTGGGGGGCATTTCACACTTTATTAGAAAGCGACAGTGGAGAGATGACCAGAAATGAGGGAGAGAGATGCAACAAAGGTCCCCAGCCGGACTCAAACCAGGGACGTTGCAGTTCATGGTCAGCATCTTGACCTCTAAACCACGAGGGCACCCCATAGTTTATCACCAGTATGAAACTTAGTACTGGTTTTACGAATAGCTGGATTGACACAGTCTATAACTTACCTCAAAAACTTTAAAGTCTAAGTGCAAGAATAGCAGCCTAGATGTCATTTTTCTCGGAAGCTACCTCCGGGTCCTCCTGGGAGAACACAACCTTCCCACGCCAGATGGGAAATGTAGTTTGTCCGAGGTGCATTGAGTCCAGTGTGCTGAGCTTCTCAAAACCTGAGGCCAGACACCATTCAGAGAAACGTAAATTGTCCTCCTTTGCCTCGCTACCAAGAGCTTGAGGCTGTAGCTGAGAGTCAGAACAAAGACTGACCAGTAAATTTAAAACTTTCTCTTTGTTACCATGGTAATAAACAACCAATACACCTAAAGTGCAAAAAAAATGCAGGGTGTGTAAGTGAAAGTGGCAGGTTTATCATAAAACATTTAAATTAATGGGGTAGGAGGTTCAGGTTCAGGAGAGTTAACTGGATTTTGAGTAAGATTTTGCCTGCTTTGTTCAGCTTAAACTCCAGCATGTGTCATACATTATAACTGTTTATTTGACGTGACTCTTATTTGACATAACTAATGTAAAATGAACTGAATCTGTGGCTGTTTAAACTGTCATGCCACTTTCATCTGCAAAACAAGCCATGCCACAAGATATTCTGACCAAACAAACACTGTGCAGATGTCACTGCCTCATCATCATCTTCTTCTTCTGGCCATGCTTTTAAGTGTTTTATGCATGAGGAGACAATTAAAGCATGTGAATCAGTTAGAAATACAGGTGTGGATGACTGTATGTTTATGTGTGTGTGCGTAAAGACAGATGAGATTACTCAGCTTATTTGGTAAACATTTGGTCCACTCATTCTGTGTCATCAGGGGTTGGCTACAGTTTCAGCCAAGATGAATATTTAACATTTAACTCATCGCTTCTGGTGCTTTCCCTCAAGTTGGGGAAATAACCGCCAGCCGCCGGCCAAATGCTTGTAAAGTTGTGGCTGTTGTAAAGCCTGACTACCAGACACTTTGGAAAGTAATCAGCTGTCTTCAGGAGATTCAGCTCTGCTTCTGAAGATTTGTTGGTAGAAGAGTGGAAGTGTTTGGATTAGAGGAAGGAGGAGTGAGTGTAGTAGCAGAAAAACTGTTCTCCCGTCTTGACTTTCCTGCAGTTTTCAGTTGGTTTCTTTTGTAGCTTCTCAAGCTGTCGTTCTTTATAGACTCAAGTAGGTTGGAGCTGCTTTTGTGTGTCACAGTGATGCACTTTTTGTATCATCTCTAATTCTGGCGCACTAGAGTGGTTCATTCAGTCAGTCAGCAGGATGTTTACAGTCCAAACATAACCCCGTGTCTGATAAGAGCAGGACGACTCCCTGCTGTGTCCTCTGTCAGGTTCTGTCAGACCTCCAGCTCGTCTGTGAGATCCCATGCAACACACACACACACACACACACACACTTACTAAAATGTATAACTGTGAGAAAGTGATTAATAAAGGGTTCTTCCACAAACATAACATTGGAGGAGGATCTACAGCAGCTAAAGGGATTTTGGCAACCTAAAAGTTTGTGTAACTTATTACTGATCTGTAAAACAGTAAAAAATGATTTATCAAGGGACACATCTGGTGATATTGTATATTTTTCTTATTGTCAACAATTGTCAAAAAGTATTGTCTATGTAGCCTGATTTAGCTTATTCCTTTGTGCTTTAGAGCTCCACTGTGGTCCAAAAACTATTAAAAATGGGTCACACTGTTGCACTGGGCGACATGTTCCTTCATCAAGATGAACATGTAGCCCGGATCCAGATCTCTAAATTGTCGCCCACATCTTAGATTTGTTAAGCAATTCAAATAGGTCTGGTGTTCTCATTGGTGGCTGTTTCCACCGATTGGAGAAACCAATCAACCAATCAGACCTTTGCAGGCAGGATTAAGAACGGGGATGTCATCTTTCTACATAGCTAGCTAGCAACCTAGCTATTAAAAATAGTGAAGAAAAAATGGCCACAAAAATGAATGAAAATATTAAGTTAATCGCTACTGATGACTGAAAATGACGTACGCAGGACGGATGCATCACTCACTATTGATTGATTAGTTGGAAATTAGTTAGATGATGTCAAACTGAATGAATGAAGGGAAACGAAATGGCAAATCAATCTAATTATCAGGCTGATGAACATGGGGAATTTAGTTTATTCTGGATCAGTCCTACATACGGTGTTCTGGTGCTAAATACAGTAATGCCAGAACACCGAATGTTTATTAGTCTGCGGCTGAAAGTAGTCCCCAAAAAATGCACTGTTTTCCCCTGTTTGAGTAACATTTACTGGAAACTACAGCGCCCAGCTTACTCAGCCTTTTGTCAAAATGAAAGTACATATAGAGTCAGTATGTAGTGAGACATGGATTGATTGTTAACACATTGTAGCTTCTGGTGTTTTCATGGGAATTTTTGACAATAAGACAAACATCAGGACCAGCCTTATCCCTTTACCGCTAATAAAACCATTAGTTGCAACTTACCTTGCCTTATTAAAAAAGTTGTACCCACATTCACACATACACACTTACTGTTGTGCACATACTGTCAGCTCCCCATTTCTAGAAGGGAGTTCAAACTTTCTGAAAGTGGACTTACTAATTACTGTCCTTCACTTTTGGCCATTTTGCAAAGAAAAGGAGTTACAATTCTTTTTTGTTTCTTTTATTTTTTGGATAACAGGCTAATTAATATCTCACTTTTTCTTTCACTCCTTCTCTCATAAACATGCATGACACACACACACAAACACACACAGCACTGAACGAGGTTTAAGTGGAGGCCCGTGCTGCTGAGTTTTTTGGTGGTGGTGGTGGTGGTGGGGTGCTGCTGCTGAGTGACTACCATTTCGTCATGTTATTGCTGTTTGGAAAGTCTGCTTCACGCTCTTCATCTCCTCTCTTGCCAAGTTAGGAGTGTTTTTACGCATTGACCCACTTTGGTATGGAAAAACATGAAAAAAAAAAAAAAAAACTTGACGTGGTTGCCTGTGACATGGCGTTTATCCCCAGAGGCTGACGAGTGAGTGAGGGAGAGGAGAGACAAGGAGATGCCCCATTTGCCTTGTGAGGAGTTTTTTGTTTTTTTTGAGTTTTTACTGTGGATTAGGAAAGTGCAATCGACAGCTGTCAGCTGGTGGCTTATAAAGACAGAAGGTAGGTTCTTTCTATATGGAGAAGAGAGATATATAGTATATTTTCTGGTGCGCAAGTGACACAACTTTACAATTGAAAATAAATAATTTGGCCTAAAAAAAAGTAAAACATTACAGTCTCAATACTGGACATCAAAACCTCCAGAATAAATAACCAACCAAGCCTTGTCAGGGTTCAAGAGAAGAGAACGGCTTGATATCAAAATCCTCACAGAGCACAGAGGAAATATATCCAGCAAGTTTGGTTGAGAGTTTCACATGTATTTGCTGGGCTGTCCCCAGAATATAGAAATACCTCATTCAGAGGAATTTTTAAATTGGGTGGTATTCCCACTTCAAGGTTTCCTTTCATTACTTGGATAATCTAATTCTGGACAAATTAGATTAATCTCTTCCATAAGCCTCATGTGGCTCGAGCAGCAAAACGCTGTTATTTGACTCCGATTGTATCAGTCAGCGAGGACGGCTGCAGAAAGGTCACTGGGTTCACATTCGTGTGTATAAACATTTATTTTCATGAGAGGATTTGTTTGGATCAGCTCTTTTTTTAATAGTTCAACTGCCTTAGTTTGTTCTTCATGTTGAGGTTGGTTAGCTGTTTTTGTAGCTTATGTTTAACCCTCTGAGGGATATATAGATTAAGATCCTGCTGTCTTGTGAGTTTTTATGCTTTTGTCTTTGTATGAGCACTTTATCAGCTTTCTAACTGATTAAAATACCATCTCTTTTGTCTCCATATCCATATCTATTTAATGATTAAAGTGGATTTAATAGATAATCACTGAGGCATTATAAGTATTTCAAATTACGTGCCGATGTCCCACATAGTATTCACACTGTTTGACTCTTTCTCTACCAGTGCCTTATTTCTCTTTCCCTTATCTGTCCACTCTCCCTCCCCTCTCTTTTGTACAGGGGTTTTAACATTTAATGATTGAGCCGGAGTCATTACTGACCATCAGCTGTGCACAAGGGTTAATGATTAAAGTTGAGAGGCAGGTGGAGCACTCAGTGAACTGATATTTCACAGTGAAACCAATATTGGATGACTCCTTGTCTACCTTCTCTACAGTTTAAGTTAATGTCCTTTGTGACCAGTGTTACAACGCGTACGACAAGGAGTAGACAAAGACTTTCAGATGCTGATCACATGAACTGTGTAAAGAAATAGAGGGTGAAAGTGAGGAAAAATGCTCACGGATTTAAATAACCAGGAAAATCCAATCTATAGGATCAGATCTCAAATCTCTGGCAGTAACAGTAAACAGTTATTTAGCAGTGACAGATCTGTTAGCTGTCTGGGAAGCAGATGATCTGGTGTCTGTAGCCGGCTCTCATCTCCACCTCCCTGGATATTATCTGTCCGTCTGGATTCCATACCAAGGCAGAGGGGGCCGACGCGCTGCTTCCCTATGAGATTATTCTGCAACACTCACTACAGAAACAAAATGAAACAAATGAAGATTTACTACCACTCTGTCGTTTTTAGTTATATTCTCAGCTAAGAGGCATGCAGTAAAGGATAAGGCTGGTGATATTCTATATTTTTGTTGTCAATAAATCCCATGAAAAGACCAAAACCAACTTTTGAGGATGTCTGAGACTCTCAACCCAAAGCCCATTCATTCCTTCTGAAGATTTAAATCTTTAAAAATGAGTCACAAATACATGCTTTCATTTTCAAAAATGGCTTAATGGCTCAACACTGTTCAAAGTACTCAAACAAGAGTAAATTGTACATTTATTGAGGACTATTTGTAGCCGCGGATTTGGTGCTCTATTGAGTATTTACAGCAGCAGGATGACACGTATGTGAGACAGTGCCCATGTTCATTCTGGGTTTGTACAAAGTCTTGAAAGTTTGGAAAATGCTTAATTTTAACCATTATGTTGTAAAGGTTAGGAATATGCTTGAATTTGAATATATATTCTTTGAAAAATGCTTGATTTTCAACATAATCTGGTGTTTCATCATCGACAGTCACTGATGTAAACCAAAAACCTTTTAATATTTTAAATGAAACAATCTCAACATCATATTTGTTTGTTGTCTCCTGGCATTTATAGTAACAATTAAGATGCAATGATAAAGGCTTTGAGAGTCTGGAAAGTTTTGGATTAGGTACCTTGAAAGTGCTTGAACTTTACTCTTAAAAAGCTGAACGAACCCTGCCATGGTAATGAAGGAACATGTTACCCAGTGCAACAGTGTGGCTCACTGATGTGTTGGAGGTCTGTGGCACAGAGGAATAATCTAGATCAGGTTTCGGCTACACAGACAAAACATGTCACTAAGATCAGTTCATTGTTGGTTTTAGCCTTTTCGTGGGATTTGTTGACAGTAAGAAAAATACAGAATATCATGCGACTTATCCTTAAAGTCCGGCGATATATGCGACTCAGACTGCTACTAGGAAACATGACTCCCACCTCGTCCGTTTTCAGCCTACTCAGCAGAAGCAGCGAGTGTGTTGCACTGTGGCCTGACAGATGCTGGATTGCAGACATAGTTGTGTCACGCCTGGTCAGCGACTCAGGCCTCAACAGTTGGACTCTGCAGTAACTAAACAGACAGAGAGATAAACTGACAGCACTAGCTTACACAGTCTGTGTCCATATCTGATAGCCTTAAGGTCACAGAAGCCAGTTTGTTACCTTCAGGTCACCATTTGAATTCTCAGACTGAGTAGGAACTCAAGGCAGAGATGATATGTAACCTTGATTCCCAACCAGGGGTACTTCTATAGTTAAAATGGGGTACGTGGAAATATTTTTAAGTAGCTCAACTAATTTGAAAGCAGTTTTGATTAGAAAATATAGATCTGCATATTGAGTCAGCTGTAACCTGAACACAACATGTGGCGATTGAAAGTTCATGAAAATTAGGTTGCAGGCAGAGAAGTTTAAACTTAGGTAGCAAAAAGAAATGGATAAATCTTTAAACTTGATAGCTAAAAGTAATGAATATAAGTAGCTCAAATAGTTAGCTAAAAGTAATGTTAATGAATATACAGTTCAAATTGTAAGCTAAAAGTAATGGATAAATGGTGAAATAGCTCAAAGTAATGGATACATAGTTGATAGAGTTAGCTAAAAGTAATGGATAGCTAAAAGAAAGAGCTAAAAGTTTTATATATGGTGAAGTAGCTAAAAGTAAAGAATATACCGTTCACATATTTAACTTAAAGTAATCGATACAAAAAAGTTAGCTAAAGGTAATGGATAAACAGTTAAGATAGCTAAAAGTAGCGTCTAAATGGTTGAAACCTTTAGCTTCTGCCAATAGTAGAAATTCTAACTTGACCAAACCAACCACGGACAGTTCAATTGTATAAAACATATAATATTGAAAGAATGTATAATATTGTAACAACTGTATGAAAAAACATAGTAAATAGTGTTAAATAACATCCATTAAAAATCAAAATGAAATGACATCTGAGAGGGCTGTGTGGGTACCTCTTAAAAAAACAGTTGGGGACCACTGATAAATAAGTAATGGTCTCCTCTTTCTACCTACATAAAATGCCCTTAAGGAAGCCACTTAAACCCCAGTTGTGATGCTAAAGCTGTTCTCTGCATAAACTTTGTTATAATCGTCCCAGTTCCCATCACCACCAGTTGTTCTTTTGAACTCTTTTGAATTTGAGTGACTTGAAAGACTCGTATTTTGCCTCATGCTTAGTTCTCTAAGTTAATTTATGAGTGTAGGCCTAGCTCCTTATACTGTGTGTATATACACACACCTCCAGTTAGGCTTCTGCGTCAGCTTCACGCAGTGTTACATGTAGCTCACGCTTCAGCCTCATGACTCGAGGTCCAACCACCTCCGCCTACTGACCTCTAACTTGTCCTCAGACTGGATGTGGCAGCTTTTTCAGGCTGTCTGTTTGCTTCTTCTGATGACCACTTCTCACACCTGTTCTACATTGTGACTTTATATCCACCTAAAGTGCTTGCTTGCCTCTCCTATTTTTATTTTTTTGAATGGAGGACAAAGTGCTGTTTGCTCTTTGGCTCAGACTCGGTAAAGCCTTTGACTCACCATGAAGGCTTTTGACCTTGAGGTGAAGAGTCATCCGACCACTAACCATCAACATGCGCTCTGGCTTCGGTGAGTGTTAATCTGGCTGCGAGGAAGCGTTCAAATGCTGTGAGAGGTTGGTTTCTGGGAAATCAGGGGGCCTTTATGGAGGTGACGCGAAGGGAGACAAAGAAACAAAAGGAAGGGAAACAAAGATGACGGGAGGAATTCAAATGCATCTCTCAAGCAGAGTGAATCCATTAGTAAGTTTGTTCTCCTTTCACCTGGGTCACTGAACTCAGAAGAAAGGGAGTCCCACTTGTGTGTGTGCTGAGAGAGAGAGGGTACTTGCAGATGTGTGCATACTTGCAGGATGGACTATGTATCCTGTATGCATGCTTGCACAAAAGGTGACGCAAGCTTGTGCACACACATAGTAGCATTCTTCTATCACACTGTTGTTTCACCGGTGTGAAAGATGTTCAGCCTCCTCAGAGGGGCCTCTGCTGTTGTTTTCTGCTAGTGCCACTCCTTGTTAAACAGTAAAATATTTGATTTCACAGAAGATTATCCTTCCTGTGCTGCTTCTTCTCTCTGTCTTTCTTTCTCAGCCTCTTGTATTGTTACAGCAAGATTTTCTTCATTGAGAACACAGTTGGTTTGTTAAAGCGTCCCACTACATTCATCTTTTAAATGTCTTCCCTATGGCAAGAGTGATTATAAAGGATTAAGTGTGTCTGCGTGCATCTGTAGGTGTGTTTGTGTAGGCTGACTTCTGGCTTGGTGGTCTATCTGTCTAATAAGGCCTTTTGTGGCAGGTTATGGGATCTGTCTTGCCAGAACCTGTCGTTCTCAGGGATGTAGGTGTTTTCTTTATTTTAATTAAATGCAACTCTCTTTTGTCTCTATTCCAGATGCAGGAGCTGGAGCAGAGGGTGATGGAGGCTGACCAGCGGGCTGAGAGCGCTGAGAAACAGGTAGAGGGACAGTTATCATCCCTTTGACCACAGCTTGTGAAATATTAAAGGAATATTTCCGCTTTTTTAACAACTTGGATCTCTCATTCCGAAATAATGACATTGTACTCACCAAGTTAATTGCTGAGATCACCAAATAGAAGTCCCAACGGGGCAAATAAGTTTAATAAGCTTAACTTATTTGGAGAAAGAATGCGGGGTGGATCTGTAAAATCCAAACTTGTTACAGACCAACTTCCTGGTTCAACTTTGAAAGCCCTAAACACTTCCACCAAAGCTCTCTGAACATGCTTTTAGCTGTTTTGGGGAGGGTTGCAAATCCAATTTTTGATGACATCTAGCTTGTTTCTTTTGAGTTTGACTTCATTTTTTGTAAGTGTACAGTATAAAAGCATTTGCCAAATTAATCTAATGTAAAATCTACCATACTTGCTGTTGTGCCTCACGCAAGATTACTACTGACTTGCTTTCGATTTTACCCCCAAAGGTGGTTTAAATAATTTGGTTAAACTGTTGACTGGTGTATAACCTGTTTAAACATCTGACCGCTTGTGTTTTCTGCCCCGTTGGACTTTGTTGTCGCAATTTCTTCAAGTTCTTGGATCTCAGCAATTACTTTGGTAATTAAAGTGTTATTATAACTGATAAAAATGAAAATTATGTAAATAAGACGCAAGTTGTAATAAACCGGAATTATCATTTAAAAAGTAGAAAACATTGAGTCAAATTAACAATCAAACATAATCCTTGTTAATGTAATCTATGTAATGTATGTTTCCTCAACACTTGAATTTATATTTAAAATTTGATGCGTTTTTTTTTAACACATTGAGTGATTTGACAAAGCAATCAAGCAACTTAACTCAAAGTCCACATAGGTTTTTCAGTGCTTTCATCTGCATCTCGGCAATTAAAGTTTGCTCAGTTTGTATTTGAGCAGATCTCCGTGTGCTAAGAAAGGTTGTGATTTGTGGTTGAAAGCTCTGGAAAAAGCTTGTAAGTGGATCTTGAATTGACATTTTGTTTTGTCAGACTACAGTTTTCAAGATCAAAAATGAACTTTCATGCTCAACATTGAGGATGTAAGAAGAAATCCTAAAATTGGGATCCATAAAGTCTCACAGTCAGCTGGATTTTGTTGGACTCTTAACCACTAAGTAGGAGTCAACCTTTGATGGGGCTTAACAAAAGGAAAGTGTGGTTTAAGGATAAGAAACCTCACACAGCACATATGACACGTACTCTGTCTCTCTTGTTGTTGTGTTTAATCTCCGATTTGCTGTCATTACTGGCTGTTCCAGGTGTTTTCTGTAGGTGGTAATTAAATGGTGCCCTTTCTTTAAAAACAAGAAATACCTAAGGGCTTAGACAGCTTGTTCTCGTCAGAGTTGCCAAAAAGTATCCTCAGTGTTTTCTCCTTGGCTTTGTCTGGTGCCCGTCAAAACTATGACTATAACAATGCATGCAAATGTTGGTTTTGATTCAGATCCATGTCATGGAGGAAAAGCTGAAGTCTGCAAACATACAAACCAGCGAATCAGAGAGCTCGTTGTACAGAAAGTATCAAGACCTGACCAGTCAGGTTCAAGAAAAAGATGACGCGATAAAGAGATTAGAGATGCAGCTGGAAAAACAGGTACGGACCTCCGGAGCCGTCAGATAAAGAGCCGAAATGCCCATTTATGTTCATAAAATGTAGGTTGAAATAATCCACAAACCCTGTTTTCTCTGACTACAGATCTTAGTCAGAGCCCAGGAGGCAAAAATTATTGAGGAGAAGGCTGCCAAGATTAAAGACTGGGTCACCTTTAAGCTTAGAGAGGTAAGCTCACACATGTATAGATACACCCCATAGCCTCCGGGAAAGCCCTCACCCTGCTGAGAGACATTATCTGTGGCAACAAGAGATGCTTATGGTTGAAAGTGTATTATCTACAGCTGTTTCTACACTTTAGTTTTATCTGCAAGCAGTCAGAGAATTAAAAAAAGCTTGTTTATAAATGATAACCCATGTAACGCTGTAATTAAGCAGTTTTAAGAGGCATAGCACTCACTCACTGCTGTATTATTTCAGTCTTTTCACTGTAACAGTTGTATATGGCTGCTAGAAATTGTGGTTTAAGATGTATATGTGCTTTGTTGCAGATGGAGCAAGAGAACCAGCAGCTGAAAATGGCCAACCTGAAGCAGACAGAACAGATAATGTTGCTGCAGGACAAACTGCAAGGTGAATACTGCTGTAGGTGTTTGGTGTTTTGGATAATAAACTGTAAGGCAGAGAGCAGTGACGTTTAGCTGGGTTGCCAAGTTTGGTTACCTGGCTGGAGTGAGATTTTGATGCCATGGTCCATGGGCTTAATCGTGCATACGTGCACGCGCACTTTATCACGTGCACATATGGACTCAATTCACCATCAGGGTTTGAAAAAGTATGCACCTTACACATGTGGCGAGAGTGGGACCTTATATTGTAAGATTTAAGGATATAGCCTGACTATGCCACCCCTGAAAAAAACAAAAAGAAACAAAAGAACACAAGAACCTATCCTACTCCAGACACATAGCCAATACATGAACACACACACACACACACAAATGTACACATGAACACACACTCTTTCACTTACTCAGCCAAATATGAATACACACACACACACACACACACACACACACACACACACACTAGCTTGCTTGAACGCCTTGGGTTTTCTGCCAGAACAGCTGTCATCATGCGATAAGCATCGCACACATATCGCGGACCAAACAGAGAGTAATTCAAGAGCCTATTCTCATAGAATGGGGGTTACAGTACGTAACCAACGGTACGTAAGCTCGCCTGTTCATCTCTGTTGCTGTCGCAGTGTTTTGGCGCGAGAATTGTTTGGGCAGTGTGAGAGCGAATGACTGAACGTGAAAGCTTGTGTTACACGCCAGGATCGTGAGAGTTGGCAACCCTGCGTTTAGAAAAAATTAAATCTCTTTTAGGTTGGTTATTTTAACCCCCCAAAAAAACATCAGTTCTGGGGGGAAAACTTAGCATGTATAAACAAAATGTGTTCCCTCAGCTTTCTTGTCCATTTTAACTAGTCACTGAGATCTGTTAAGCTAATTACCGTTAGCAGGAGTTTAGTTGGTTTAGCTGGATTTAGCTACAGCCTTGTTATAGAATCACTAACTGAATAACCAAGTTGGGAAAAAATTATATTTTCAAATTACAGATAACAGCTAGGGAAAATAAATTAATAAATTTAGCTTTAGCCTTACATAAGGCTAACCATGGCTACCTATTCACCAGCTAGCTTTCACTTGATGTAACGCTCTTGCTTTAGCTGTTGCTTTGGTAGCAGTTATTGCGGTTTGGCTTTGTTTTTAGCACTTTTTATCTATATATACATACATATAGCTTAATAATTGTTTTATATAGTAAAACAGAAAGGTAAACTACATTTTGACCAAATTACTGCATTTTGACTCTGTCAGGCAATATAGAGAAAAACTGGTTTTGTTTTCCAGTTCGTATCGCACCAGAGGTCATGAAGTAGTTTTAACGATTTGATTTACATGATGTAATCTACTGTATATTTGGGCATTGCACTATTCATATTTTTTTGCTTATAATATTGTTAATATTACAATGTAAATGTGTCATGTCAGCCATTCAATGACAGTATTTTGTTAGCTGTAGTACAGTAAAAGGTCATGTAGACATGTAGGGAATTGATGTATCTGTCAGAATATATTCCCAGAGCTCCTGTGGGAAAGAGGCTGAGCTACTGGTGTTGTCTTTCTCCTCCAGCTCTCTTAGAGAAACCTGCATCCTCTGGATCTCCTGCCACCTCCCCTGTAATGGATACCCACCTGGTGCCCAGCAGTCCACTGTTTCCTCCCAGCTGCCCCGGCACACCACCTGCCCAAGATGACAGCTGGAGACAGACGGGTCCCCGTGGGGCCGCCTCTAATATCAAGACCTCGCCAACAGGTGTGTTGCCCTTAATTTATATTATCCTGGGATGGGAAACAGGAAGCTTTTGAAGCAGTGAGCGTGTTCTTTAATAAGTCTGGCTGATCCTTTAACATCAGTTCTTTCATGGTATGTAGGCTTTCTCAAATGTTAGAAATCTGTCTCCTCAGATGTGAAAAGGCCTCCTGAACAGTCCAGTAAAGGGATTTGCCTCGGAGACCTTGCAGCCCATGATGCTCTCTCTCAGGGTTGGAGCAGGGAGGGTCCCAGCAGCCCTGTTTCCATAAGTGGAGCCGAGCTCCCAGTGGGCCCTGAGGGTCAGGCAGGGGGCTCTGACAGAGACAACTCCTCCGATGAGCTCAACAGCAAGTTCCGCTCTCAATGCCTTCACTCTTCCTCTTCCTCTTCATCTTCGTCCTCAGCCTACGAGATGGCCCATGGACCAAGCTCCCCAGAGTCGACCATCAGAATAACACCCAAAAGCCCGCTCCTGTCACGCTCCCCCTCCACCAACAACCCCTTCCCCAATCCTCCAGTTCACCAGTCAGGCACCAGCATGACGTTACCCAAAGTACGGACTCCGCTCACCCCCAGAGACAGCATCCAGCTGGTCAAGAAGCATTACAGCCAGCCGCAGCCCAGCCTGGACAGACTCCACCACCTCAACGTTAACATAGACATCATGACCCCATCCTCCACTTCCTCCACCCTCAAGAGCACAGGCACAGCCAGCTCGCCCTTCTCGCAGGTTGTGGAGGAAACAGACATTGACGATGGGTTTCCTGACAGCATGGACGGGGTGGTGGAGGGGTCAGAATCAGAGGAGCCATCCCGGGATGGAGTCTCATTCGTGGGACTTGCAGAGGAACTGGAGCGGCTGGATCCAGAGGTTCTGAAGCCGCCAACGCCTCCTTTACACCGCTTCCCTTCATGGGTATGAGAGACCAGTATTATCAGTTCAACTTCTGCATGCTTCCTGTATTATTTTATGCTATGCTTAAACAATTAAATTGGATCCATTACATTTTTGTTTCAGTCACTGCCCAAGGCTCAGAACTCTTAGAAACCATTAGAGATTAAAGGAATAGTTTTAAATTTTGGGAAATACACTTATTTGCTTTCTTGCCGAGAGTTAGATAAGAACAAGATATAACATGTAAATCATGAGCTTTGGAGGTGCTGTTAGGCGGATTTTGTTATCTTGGACAGAGCCAGGCTAACTGTTTCCAGTCTTTGTGCTAAGCTAAGCTAACTGGCTGCTGGTGGCATAATGTACAGATATGAGAGCGATATCTATCTTCTCATCTAACTCTTGGCAAAAACCGAATAAGTGTATTCCCCAAAATGCCAAACTATTCTTTTAAAGATTTATTCAGCAAAGATCTCATTTTCAACATGTTGTACTATCTGAACGTGTTTATAGTGAAAGTTTAAGTGAAGTGAAGAGGAATATTCCTGCCTTTGTTGATCTCTGCAGGAGAGTCGGATCTATGCTGTGGCAAAATCAGGAATGAGAGTATCTGAGGCCAGTCCTGGAGCCAGGGGCCCCGGACGAGGTGAGAAGAAACAAGAAACTAGCCATCCACTCCTTCTTCACTAACATCCACTTTTCTGCTACAGTGAGGCATTCAACATTCATTCATAGTCAGTGTCATGCAGAGAGGAAGACAGCAAAAGCCGTTTTTCATGTGTAAAGCGGGCGTCTAACCCCGTGTGTGTGCTTGTCTGTCTGCGTGTGTGCTGTGAGCCTGGGTGGTGGAGGAGACGAGTCAGTACTGTGAAGTGACATGTCATTCAGCTGATGCTAAATCTGCTGTGGAGGTGTGTGTGGTTGGTTTGGATCTGTCATTGCCGCCTTTGATGTCACTTCCTCTGGCCTGAGGCTCCACACACCTGCACAGGTGTGGGCTCCTCTTCGGGAGGCTGTTCAGACTGTACCCCCCCTCCTTTTCCTTTTTTTTAAAGAGCCGAGGAAGAGCATAGGAGGGGGGAGGTTTAGAGGAGCTGAAGGAGACGCTGCTTTTTAATCAGCTGCGATGAAAGGACGTGGTCTGGGTGTAATTACTGCTGTGTTTTCTGTCCCGACATCATCCATTTTGTCAGGATGCAGACTGAGGTTTGACAGCACTCCGGCTATTGAATTTCCTGACTGCCAGGTACACGGCGCTGACTGCCAAGTGGCTGTTGTGGATTAAGTCATAGCTTGCTCAGCTTATTCAGTTTCCTCTCATGTTTGTGCCTTAAGGTGCATCTGTTGTTGGAACATTTTGATCTCTGGCAAAATGATTACCATGGACCAGTTGTATTTAGTTTTAGCTCAAGACTATTTAACTTTATTTTTTTACCAGTCGGTACTTGAGAAGCATATAGTCCTGCTGCAAATGTGTGTACATTATATATGAATTATATATATCTATATTATGACTAAGGGTGCTGAAACAGCTGTTTTGCATCCACTTTAAACTCAAGTTGACAGTTATTAAAATAATTATCAGTGATGCAGTCATGAACGCTTTTCATAAAGTTTGTATTGTTTGTGTTTTGTGTTGTTCGGTGTGTGCTTTCCTATTGAGTTGTGTGTATTTGTATAAAGGCTAATGTAGGGATGGGCGTTGCTAGCTTGCGTTGCTAGCTTAAAGCAATACTATGTAAACCCATGTGAACATGCTCAGGGGTTTTTCTGCTACAGACCAGACCAGTAAATTATGGTGGCTAATGTTAGCTAACTTATAGATGTAGCTGTAGTCAGTTTACAGACTTTATGACTCTTCACTTGTGCTACTGTTGCACCATGTTCTAGAGTTGACTATATTTCCGTAATTGCCGTTTGTGGCCACTGTTTAGCAAAAGTTACATAGTCTCGCTTTAAGCTATAAATGCTGTGCTCTAGGCATTGGCATGTCACTGTATGTACATACCCATAAATAAAAACCTTATATCAAATCAAATCTGAATAAATGTTTTCCTGTGTATTCTGCAGGGTCCAA
The DNA here is from genome assembly GCA_008360985.2 of Macquaria ambigua. Taxonomy (NCBI): domain Eukaryota; kingdom Metazoa; phylum Chordata; class Actinopteri; order Centrarchiformes; family Percichthyidae; genus Macquaria; species Macquaria ambigua. Next base: position 63,548 of record VMKM01001323.1, on the reverse strand, counting down.
CTTACCCCAATATCCAGCGGCAGGTCTGTTCACCCAGTTGATCTATAAGAATATCAATGTACCAGTCTATACCACACTGAAAGGGGTGAGTGAAATGTTCTTTATTATGGGAGGTTTCCAGTGCGGCTGGATCTCTTCTGTACTTCTGTGCTGTAAACATCAGATTAGTTTTCATCTGTACTGAAATTAAATTAGGCGGTGTTTAACCTTACAGTACTCTTTCATTTGTTACAGAAAGCCACTCAGATCAGCAGTGTACCTCTGCCTGACGATGACTCTGGGTCTGAGGACGACAGCAGCTCTCTGGCCAGTTTACGCACCTCCATCCTGAGCCCGGACAGGAAGAGCAGCGTCCCTGGGAGCCCACGAGCTGTCAAGAGAGGTGAGTGGACAGTGAAAACCATGTACCTCTAAAATGTCATCATCTCAGGAACTAGCAGGAACGGCCTTGCTTTAAGCTTGTTGACACTGTAAGAGTCCTCTCAGGCTCTTTCTCGACTCAGTATGGAGGATGTAATTCTTAATCCGGAAACGTAAGCAGTACCAAATTGTGATTCATGGTGGTCAATGTACAGCAACACATTTTCCTGTAAGTAAAAACAGGGTTCGTACAAAGTCTTGAAAGTTTGGAAAATGATTAATTTTAACAAATAAAATAACAAATTCTTTTCAGCATAATCTGGTGTTTCATCATCTACACAATTACTCATGTAAACCAAAAATCTTTTAATATTGTAAATGAAAAGATCCTGCCATTACATTTATTTGTTGTCTCCTGGCATTTATAGTAACAGTTGAGATGTGATGATAAAGGCTTTGAGATGCTGCATTGTAAGTACAGAAAGTACCGAGATACATTTGAAATCATTAACTGACGTAGATGATGCAGCTTAAGGGAAAGCAAAGTGGCTACAGATAATCACCACTTAAACTCAATGCAAAACAACAGCTGGAATGCATTGAGCATCACGTGCTGATGGTATCTAATAGTGATCTTAGAGTCTGGATTTTCCATTTAAGAGCCTTCTGTCTTGAATGCTTGCTGGCTCTCAATCATGTTTAATTTATTCTCTGTGTTTTTCTGCCTTCAGCCTCTTCTTGTACGCCTTTCTTACTGCACTTTATGCATTTGCCTTCTCCTGTTTCCCTAGGTGTGTCCATGTCCTCCATCAGCTCAGAGAGTGATTATGCCATTCCTCCTGATGCCTACTCCCTGGACAGTGACTACTCCGAACCGGAACATAAAGTCCAGCGAACTTCCTCCTATTCCTGTGAGAGCACTGGCCCTGTGAGTGAAGTCCTGCTTTTTAGAGTAGAGGCCTTTGGCTGCCACCTCCTCCGTGTTACTCTACTACCAAGATGGCTGAAAACACCCATAACCTGCCAGTTTAAACTCTACAGACAAAGTTAGTCAAATACAGTATGACCACTCAGTTGTTTAAATGATTCCTGTGCTGTTTGTGTCTGTAGGAGATGCTGGAGAAGTCTGGGTACCTGCTGAAGATGGGCAGTCAGGTGAAAGCCTGGAAACGCCGCTGGTTCATCCTGAGGAATGGAGAGATCCTCTACTACAAATCTCCCGTGAGTGTGTCTCGCTGTGAGCCTGCCGGCCTGCTTCCTTCTAAGGTCTTGCTATCCGCACAGAAAACATAGCACAAATATTTCAAAATTTTGTGTGTTTACGTGCACGTTGAACACCGCATTACAAGTGATGTTGTCAGTGTAAATTAACAAAGATGTACATGAACACATCTATGATCACTGCAGTTTCAAACTTTGTGAAGGAATTTATAATTATAATTTTTGGACAGAAATGAAAAGATTCTTGTGTGTGTATTCAGAGTGACGTGATCAGGAAACCTCAGGGTCAGATTGAGCTGAACTCGTCCTGCCGTATAGTACGTGGAGAAGGAGCGCAGACATTTCAAGTAAGTGGAAAACATCTGAAATCCTTAGCAAAGGATCCCAGCATAGTGCTTAGCTTTGTGTAAGAATACTCCAAGACAAGGAAAGTAGGATTTACTTCTACAGGTGATGCAAATAATTGAAATAGTAGTTCAGTTTTTCTAGATCTACATCTCAAAAGACACATGAATGGCATGAAAAAAAATAGAAAAACTTAAACAAAGACATTTATTAGAGGGCACATGCAGCTACACACACACCAGCACTCTTATTATAGCACTGCATCACAGTAGAGCTTTACTGCTGCATACCAGAGAAGCAGCTTAAAATGACATCAGGTATAGGCATTGGCCTGGAATGTTTTCCTGGCTCTTCGGAAGCTGATTCTGATCTCCTCTGACACAATGATGCTATCTCAGTTGGCTTGGCTTAGCATTTTTCCCATATTTCTCCCTTTCCGTCTAATCAGCTGATTACAGAGAAGAAGACCTTCTATCTGACCGCCGATTCACCCAACATCCTGGAGGAGTGGATCAGGGTTCTGCAGAACATACTCAAAGTGCAGGCCAGCAGCCCGGTTACCGTGGAGACCGCTGCCAAACCCACTGTGAGAGGCTGGCTTACAAAGGTCAGGAGACAGGAGTCATGATGTATCAGTTAAAGCATCTGAAAACTTGGTTTTGCTTATTCGCTTTCTTGCTGAGCGTTAGATGGCAAGATCAATACCACTCTAATGTCTGTAAGCTAAATATGAAGCTACTGCTAGGAGACAATTAGCTTAGCTTAGCATAAAGACTGGAAACAGGGAGGAACAGCCTGCCTGGATCTGTCCGACCCGTAAAATCACAACATGTAATTTTTACACTTTTTGTACGGATTAAACAAACGAGATATAACGTGCTAATTAGTGAGCTTTAGAGGTGCTAGTGGGCAAATTGTTTTACCTTTGCTAACTGTTTCCCCGTTTCCAGTCATTATGCTAAGCTAAGCTAATTTGCAGCTGTATGTAGCTTCATATTTAGCATACAGACATGAGAGTGGTATTAATCTTCTCTCAGCAAGGAAGCAAAGTATTTCTGTATAATATTAATGGGAGTGTAACACTCAAAGCATTTTCAGAGGCTTGAATTTTTTTATTAGGGACTAACAATTTGTTTTATTATCAAATAATCTCACGGTCGTTTTTACTTTTAATCGATCAATCCTTTGGTTTATAAAATATTAGAAAAATGTGAAAAATGCCCATACAATTAATTTCCCAGAATACAATTTGACATCTTGCTTGTTTTGTCTGACCAACGGTTGAAAACGAAAAATGATATTCAGTTTACTGTCTTAGAAAACTAAGAAAAAGCTGCAAATATTCAATTCATTTGAGAAGCTGGAACCAGTAGATTTTTGCTTGAAAAAATGACTTAAGCGATTAATAGATGATCAATATTGTTTTTTCTGCTGATCGACTTAATACAATCATGTAAAAGTTAGTAGTTAGAAGTAGTTAATTTTCTTAGGTTTTTAACTGGTACGTCATTCTTGGTATGTTTTTTTTTACAAATCCACACTTCCCTACCCCACTTCCATTGCATAGTTGCAAGAGGTATAGATTACCCAGGCCTTTCTCCCTGGAGAGGATGCCAGAAATAACTCACTTTCAGGCTTAACGTCCTCTTTCAGACTGATATAGAAGTGTCTGTCACTGGGGTCGGGAGGGTTTGACGGAGCACTCTTCAGGCAGATTCTTGAAGACCTCCTTCACATTGGGACACGGCTGTAAGGCCCGAGCCGCTGGAATGCTTGAGATCTCCTTCCCTTCCGCCCTCCTCTTTTCCCTGCCTTTCCTTAGCCGAGGCCCGTCTGTTGGTAAAGTTAAAACACTTAAACATCTGACGGGTGTGTGTGATGGGTGTCTGACAGATGACTGACAGCCTCAAGCTGAGATGATGGAGCCCACGTCCTCTCACCAGCCCTCCCCCTGTCCCTTCCCGGGAGTTGTCTTTGATCTGCAGGTTATGACGCAATCTCAGTTCAGACGGGGGCTCAGTTAACCCCGGTGACCCCTTCTGAGGGATGCACAGCTGGCTTCGTGTTGACGGCATCCTCCAGTGACATCATTGCTCCATTCATATTTCTAAAACTCTGATGTGTAATTATCATCTGCACCTGCATTCCTGGTTAAAATGAAGTTGAATGCAGCATGAATCAGAGCGTGGATGGACTGTTTGTTTACCTTTGGCAGGAGTTAGTCATCATTTTGATTTGGAAACAAAAATCTATGATTGAAGTCACTGAAGTTGTTCTTTGGTCTGAGTTTCAAAGAATACAAAAAAAAATGTACAGCCTTATATTTACTACTGTTTTGAAAAACAGCCATGGGCATGTCCTCATACTTTATATGCCACTGTCTTCTTGTTTCAGGTCAAACATGGACACTCGAAGCTGGTGTGGTGTTCTTTGGTTGGAAAAGTCTTCTACTACTATCGAAATCAGGAAGACAAGGTTCACAAAACAAGTTTCTCCGTTCTCCCAACATGCCCTCGCCTGCTTTTAATTTTGTCTTTTGTTAGTGATTATTAATACCTGCCTCAAAAAGGTTTTGCAAATACATGCTCCTTAACGTTTGTCTTGATCTGTACAGAATGATATGAAGGATAGGTGCTTAGACAAGAAAAAGAAGGTGCAATGATGTCAGTTTAGTATGTTTCTTTAATTAAACACATCTTTTGTTTGATTCCTTGTTTACATATTTTCTCTTTTTGTCTCAGTTGCTTCTGGGTCAGCTGCAGATACGGGAGGCCTCAGTACAGGAAGTGGATCGCTCCTGTGATTCAGATGAGGACTACGAGGCTGGCAGTCGAGGTTTCCTCTCCTCCCACTGCACCTTAGTGGTCCAACCAAGAGACCAGAGTCCTACATACCTGCTCATCGGCACCAAGCAGGAGAAGGTACTGGAACAGGCAATGTCTTAATGAAACTGTAACTTATCCTTATGTACCGGATTCAAACAATTTCTTGTTTATTTGTTTCTGTTTGTACATTAATGAGTATGCTTTTTTCTACACAGGATACTTGGTTGTATCACCTGACTGTGGCAGCGGGCAGCAGCGCAACCTTCAAAGTGGGCACAGAGTACGAGCAGCTCATTGTTAAACTCCTCGATGCAGAGGGAGACCCAGGTGAGAAATATCCGTTCTACAGCAAAGAAGCATCATTAGCAACAGTCATCTGTGACGTTTTATTAATCTTTTTCTGTGTAAAGAACTATGATAAGCTACGATATGCTAAAGGTTAAAAATATATTTGACCTTAAATTTACTTTGTACACTCAGACTAAACTGTCCTTAGTGTTGAGCATGACAAAGAAGAGAGATGTTTTTGTTATTTAATATGATACTTTGCTCTCTTCTGTAATTTAGAAGTTACTAGTTACATTACAAAGTTACAGAAAATCACCCAGTTCAAAAAGCTGGCAGTAGCAGGCTTGTGTGGCCAAGTTAGTTTCTGATCATTTTATTAAAATTCAGCAATAAAGCAGCGCCATAGCCAGGATTTTTAGAAATACTGAGTCCAGATTCCCCCAATGCAACCCCCACCCCTCTAATTTGTTTATCATTTGGATGATTCCTTTTTGTAATTTATTCAGCCGACTTTTTAACTGTACTTTCTGTAAATTTTATTTTCCAACATGAAGGTCTAAATGCTGTTTTAAAGCCTTCTCCGAACTGCCAGGAATATAATTTTAGCGGATTTATTTATATTTTATTTTAAATAAGAAACAAAAGGGTCAAAACACGTTTCCCAAGGTATTGGTATATTTTCCGATATCAATACCCAGCCCTAGTTCTTTAATCATTAATTTTGTGTTGGCCTAAAAATGTCAAGTTTAAAGTAAATCTGAACATACTGAAATCAGCCTGTAAAATAACCACCGTGTGTGTGTGTGTGTGTGTGTGTTTTTAATCGTCGGCCACTAAAACCAACAGATTCACACACAAAATACCTCAGTGCAATAAAGGTGACACAAACATTTCAAAATGTTCAATTTGTAATTGTTGTTACAAAGTACATGAGCAGGAAATCTAATTTTGAACACTGCATATTCTTTGTTGACAACACTGGAGATATAATTGAAACACTTACAGCAGATGCATAACCGACTGAAAGTCTCTCTGTAAGTGGGTACAAATTTACTCAGTAGCATGCTACATGTTATTTTGATCCCGCTGTCTGACAGCCTTAATCCACACTGCAGACTGTGTTTACGACTGGAGCGCTGTGTGTGAATTCTTGTCAGCTGCTGAGTCATTACAGCTTTGAAACTCAATCTTTATGTTTGTCTGTGTGTGCGTGTGTTTGCGTGGGTTTATGTGTACGTGTGTGTGTGTGCCTCTTCTTTTCCCAGAATCTGTCTTGTGGAAGAGCGAGGCCTTGAGCTTCTGTAAGGAGGGTCTGCGCTCGCCTCTCACCACTCTGCCCTCTGAAGCTCTGCAGACAGAAGCTCTCAAGCTTTTCAAGGTCAGTCTCTCCACCTCTCATCCCTCTTTCTGTCTCTCTTTCCTGTTCTATTCCACTCACTTTTCTCCTCTTCCTTTCATCCCTTTCTCCAAAACCCTCTTTTTCCTTTTCTGTCCGGCTCTCACTGCGAGGGTCTGTTCAAGGCATCATCCATCCTACTCCAGTTTGTCCCCCATTATCCCCTCCTACTTACGTGGCCCTCCTCTTCTCTCCCCTCCTGCCTCTAAACCAGATCAAAGGCTCGAGGACGAGGGCCCCAGCTCATTAAAAGTGTGGAAGAGAGATAATGGCCTTGATTATCGGCTCTGATTGAGGCTAAGCGTTCTTCTGGTTTACAGCCAGTGTGAAAGGAGCCCCTTTAAAGAGGAGACATGGGAGGTCAGGGCCTTCAGAGAGTGGCAGCAATGGATATGGAAGCCACAGGTTGGGGGAGGAGAAATAAGATCAGAGCAGAACAGAGACCTTGTAGGAAGATGGCAGATCCTTTTCCTCTCTTTTCAACTCTGTAGCCCTCAGTGCGGCCACCCAGAAGCCCCCTCCCGCGCCCGACTCATGCTCCACAGCCCCCATCCACTACAGTCACTACGCTACCGGATTGAAAGTTGAATGGATCGGCTCTCCCTTTGACCAGCCAGCCTTCAAAAACAGTCCCAAACACACACAAAGAAACAGAATGAATGGAAGTGACACGCTTTTCAAGTCTACGCTCTACTTCATGCCTTTGAAGTATTAATGAATCTGACAAGACGAGATGAAAACTGTTCAATTGGTTCTTTGTCTTCAACTGTCCCAGTGGATGAGAACAAAGGTTACTTCAAAAAATAATGACATACACATTTGGACTCTTACTGACCTGATGCCATGTGTTTTTGTTGTTTTTTTTAGTTCTTCTGACCTGAATATTATCACCTAAAGTGCATTTAAATATCCAGTAAACGTGCAGTCTCTGGTGTGTGTTTGCCTCCACCTGCTGGTAGTGCAGTGGAATTAAGTATCAAGATTTCCTTCCTTCTCTGCAGTCCTGTCAGCTCTTCATCAACGTGCTGGTCGAGTCCCCATCCGTCGATTACCACACCTCGCTGGCCCAGAACGCTTTGCAAGTGTGCCTGACCCACCCAGAGCTGCAGAACGAAATGTACTGTCAGCTTATCAAGCAGACCAACCGCCGGACGCCACACAACTACTCCCTCACGCAGGTCAGCCTGGTGCATACTGAGCACAAAACGGATGCGTGTGAAGGGCAAACAGAAAGCAAGAAAAAGTGGATGTGTTTGTTTTGTTTTCACTTTTAATCATTTACCAGGGTAGTTAAGTCAGAGGATGCGAAGCAGAGTGTTTTAAAGTTTTGCCTTAATGAAAAATGTGATTTTCAGTGATCCTGTAAACTAAAGTTTTCCTCTTTTTGCCACCTCTTCCTGTAGTGCTGGCAGCTGTTGTCTCTGTGTGTCGCTCTGTTCCTCCCTCAGCAACATTTCCTTTGGTACTTGAGACAGTACCTGCAATGCAATGCTGACCCAAGGTGAGGTGCCTCAAGCCTGTAGCTGACCCGTGATTCCTTAAAGTAACTAAAACCAGTTCTGAGGTGGTTTTTAGTGCATCGTTTACACTTCTATCCCGTTTTTGTTTCTCCACACACAGGAGTGAGGTGGGGAAGTATGCAGTGTACTGTCAGAGGTCTGTGGAGCGAACGCTGCAGAATGGAGAGCGGGAGGCCAAACCTTCACGCATGGAGATCGTCTCCATCCTGCTGAGAAACCCCTACCACCATTCACTGCCATTCAGCATCCCAGTCCACTTCATGAACAACACCTACCAGGTAACACAAGAGTACAACACACTGTCACTGTCTTTGTGGTGACTCAAGCTGTATCTACCTTATTATCTTGTCTTATTAATATCTTAAATAAACTAATACGCTGTCCTCTATTCTAGCAAATAGAATCAGCTTTGAAACTCACTCACTCACTTCTAGCAGCAGATTTTCCATATGGGGGAGCAGTTTTATGTATTTTGGTCTAGTTCTACATATTCCAACCTGCGCAGCATCAGTTCATACCTGCAGATGTGAAGACATGTTGATGTCGCCACCTACGGGCAAATAATGTAATAGCTGTTTCAGTATTTAATCTCACCTGCAGGGCGACAGTGCCAACGCAGACGGATCTGGCAAAAAAAACAAAAAAACAGAAGCCGCTGCATTTGTCAATCAAAAATGTGCGAGCAGACATTCACGGAAGATTACTTTTTAACATGAATTCTGTATTTCTAGTGTTTACCTTGAGATCGTCACAACAGACAATAAAATCATTGCCAGAGTTGTAAAAGCCTCATAGCGGCTGTGAAGTGTTTTGCTGCTGATAAGCCTTCAAACTCATGGATCTGTTACTCAAACTGGACCTCCTGTATCGTATTTTATAATCTCACTGGTACCTGAAACAACACTCTTGGATTTTTTTTAATGCATGGCTGTTTTCGGTCTTAACTCCCTGTTACAGCTGCGCTAAACAGTTCATCTGCAGTTGCTGCTTTACTTTACTTTTCTTGCTAACAGGTGGCACAGTTTGGACTGCGACTGCAGGATCTGAAACTACTGATGCCTCGGCTCTGCCACCGAATGATATCGGCTGGGTCTGGTTTCCGGTGCTTCTCATCAGTGAGAATGATGAGTGTGTCCTTTGTTTTCTCATGTAGGTGGTGGGTTTCGACGGCTCCACCACAGTGGAAGAGTTCCTGAATACGCTGAACCAGAGGATTGGCGTGAGGAAGCCTCAGCTGTCTGGGTTCGGCCTCTTCACTGATGATCCGTCGGGCAAAGACCTGGAGCACTGCCTGCAGCCGTCTGCCAAGGTAAGAGTGTGGGTCACTGAACATAAGTGGATGGAAGAAACCCTCCACACACCACTGAGGCTTTTGTGGTGCATTTATTCAAATTTGTCTCATGTTACCTAATTTTTAAAGGGTCAGTAGTGGGTAGTGAAAGACTATTTTGACAAATTAAGGCTGACCAAACTTTTGTGACTTTTTGATTTTTAAATGTAGTCATATTCCAGCACACCATAGCCTTCCTCTGTAATTTAATTCAACTCAGTTATGATAAAAGTGGTGCTTCCACTTTATTTTCATTTTGGTTACTGAAACTGTTCCATTATGTTAAACCAGCCCACCAAAGAATGAATGGATAGACTACATTTATAACTCTGTCTGGCTCATGCAGTACATTTTTGAACAGATCAATGTCTTTCTCTCTAGCTATAGCTACTGCCTCCTGCTGACAGAACCAGAAATAAGGTAAAAGCTTCCATATGTCTGACTGGAGACTGACTCGTATCTCTTTTGCCAGATCTGTGATGTAATTTCCAAGTGGGAGCAGACCCTAAAGGAGCTGCATCCTGGTAAAAATGAGGGGACAAGGATTGTTCGTCTAACATACAAGAGCAGGTAGGATTTCTATTGTCACATCTGGGTCTGATTCACATACACACACACACACAGTACCTCAACATCTTTTATTATGTGGTCAGAAACATTTGTCGAAAGAAAAAAGGGCTTTTAACACAAAACAAAGAGCACACAATAAAAGCTGGTGATGTGATACGTGATAAGTGTTGGTGTTAGATTTCCTGCGTCTTGGAAATGAAGTCAAGTGTGCATCCTTCCAGCGTCTACCGGGGAAACACGTTTCATGGCAACTCTTGTCTTCATTCCTGCATGTACAGGTTGTGTTTCAGGTCTCAGGTGAAAGGAGAGACAGAGCGAGAGCGCCTCCTGCTGGCTTACCAGGTGAATGATGAAGTTCAGCAGGGCCACTTCCCTGTGAACAAAGAGCTGGCTCTTGAGGTGGCTGCCCTCATGGCACAGGTCTGTAAAGATTATGCCAACATACATTATAAATTGAAATCACTTTTTTTTTAACTAAAAAGACAAAAGTAGTATTTTTAATGATTACAACCTTGTATTGTCATCTACAATGCTGCGGATTATTCCAAATTTATGTGTTTTAAAACCATCTTTCTCTCTCTAACCTGCTCTCTTCTTTCATTTTTCTTATTCCAGGTTGAACATGGTGATCTGGAGAGACCAGCTGCCTCCTCTCCTACCGGCTCTCCTCAGCCTAAATCTCAGCTGATTCTCCTGCAGGCTTTAGAGCGCTTCTACCCCAAACGCTACAAGCAGGACTGCAGCTCAGAGCAGCTCAGGTAAACAAACACTGCTGTTGTGTTTTTTTTATTTTTTTTTTTTTATCTAGAACCTGAGAACCTAATGTCCTCATATTGATTTGTTTAATGTATTTTGAAATATCCTCTTGCAACACAAACAGAGTCTGACAAACACAGTGTTGGCACTTTGTCATAGATTGATCTATGTCTGGCAGATTAGACACAAACACTGCAGCATGTTCTCGTCGTGAATTGGCTACAGATGAGATTTAAACTTTAACCAATGTTCCTTTTCTCCTTTCAGAGATCTTACTGAGCGTCTGGCCACTAAGTGGTCTATGCTACGTGGGTGCAGTGCATCCGAGTGTGTGAGAATATACCTGACTGTGGCTCGGAAATGGCCCCTATTTGGAGCCAAACTCTTCAGTGCCAAAGTAAGAAAAAAAGTCCACTTCTCTCTTTGTTTTGTATATGTTATTTTCAGTCCTCGCTTTGAAGTCTTATTGACCCCTATCACAGCCATCCATCATGCTTTCAAGCACAGGTTGGACCAGTTTGAGACCCTGAAGAAGACCCAGAGAGGAACCTGTAATGTTCACTAGGATGGCTTGCACCTGTAACATGACCTGTGTTTGATTACCCTGTCCACAGCCTGTCCCGCCCTCTCCTGTTGAGCAGAGCCAGGTGTGGCTGGCAGTCAATGAAGATGGATTGTGTGTGCTGGACTATACAATGGTGAGTTTCAAACTGTGTAGAGCAAATACCTCCATCAACCCTATGTCTGTCCTGCGTTGTTACATAAAAACAGTGGTGGAAGAGGTATTCAGAAGTATGTAAGTATTATCAGCTAAGTTTATTCCAAGTATCAAAAGAAAAAATACTCTGCAGAAAAATGGTCCCTGTCAGTGTTTTACTTTTATATGATGTTTTAGATTAATATTATGGCTGCATTAATGTGTATGTTGCATTTTACTGCTGTAGTTGTTTAAGGTGTGTCCGGCTAATGTAAGGGGGGTTTAAAGAATTTATTTAGCTTAAGAAGTAGGAGAATTTTCTCAACCCAAAGAGGAACACTTTGTATATCAGAAAAATTCAAATTCAAAATCACCAAATTTGGAGATACATGGTTTTTCATTGGACAGAGAGGGTATGAACATTTGTAATCTGTAAAGTAACTAAAGCTGTCAGACAAATGTAGTGGAGTAAAATGTAAAATATTTGCCTCCTGAGATGTAGTGGAGTAGAAGTATAAAGTAGCATAAAATGGAAATACTCAAGTAAAGTACAAGTACCTTGAATGTGTACTTAAGTACAGTACTTGAGTAAATGTATTTAGTTACACTCCACCACTGCTTAAAACGTGGAAAAAGAGACGTTTTGTAACATTTAGAACATCACAACATGAGAAAATCAGCTCTTTTTCACATTTGCTTCAGTTTATAGCTCAAAAAGTGAGATTCCTTTTTGCATCTCCAGCGCTCAGTTGGCTGGGCCACAGCTACAGAGCGATGTCGATCCACTGGTCTGGAATGATTTTTATTCTGTGGTATTTCAAACACCAGAAATCCACAGGAAAATAAAATGGCCAGCCTCCGATTTGACATTCTTGACCCTGACAGGCAGCAGTTCCAACATGTAAACGATGTTAGCCTGAGCTCTGTAATTTTCAGCAGCCCATGTTGATCCATTTCATTCTTGGTCTGGCGGGCAGCGTTGCTCACACGCTTCCAGAAAGTCAGAGAGAAAAACAAAGTGAAAATCATCAGAAGTCGCTGGAAATTATGTCACGCTTCTTCACACTCAATTTGCCCTTCAAAAAAGCAGAAACCAAAATGATTTCCCAAATGAATTCCATGCTCTATTTTGGGATCAGCAATAAAATCTGAACATGCTCCCAGTTTATATCCGTTTCACTGCACATTTCACACCGGCAATGCTTTCATTTTTCAGCACACGCTGGTCACATACTCCTACCAGTCTGTGATTACCTTTGGTGGTTGCCGTGACGATTTCATGGTGGTCACGAGCCAGCAGAGGGAGCCTGGAGTCGGGAAGAAGAGCGCGGAGAAGCTGGTCTTTGCAATGGCCAAGCCAAAGGTAAGTGTCATGAGTACATCTGCACAAATGTTCAGTCTGATTGATTTCCACGTTTCCGCTTTGCCTCCACATGTGAGGTTGTTATTTGTCATTTTGTTAGGTGATCTAAAGCAGGATTTCCATCCAGGGATACTTGTACCCCATGGGGTAGTTTTGCAGTTACCAGGGGGTATATTACGTGGAAGTACTGTGGAGTAGCTCAACTAATTTGATTTTATTAGAAAATATATATATATATATAATAATATCCACAAATTGAGTCAGCTGTAACCTGAACATGGCATGTTGTGATTGAGAGTGTGTTAAAATTAGTTAGCAAGCGAACACTAACATAAGAGTTATGTTAGCTAAAGGTATTGAATATGCTGTTCAGATAGTTAGCTAAAAGTAATGGATAAACAGTTGAAATAGTTAGATAAAAGTAATGAATAAATGGTTGAAACATCCAGCTTCTGCCACTAGTAGTATAAATTCAAACTTCATCTGATAGGGCTGTGGGGCTACGTCTTTAAGAAAAGTTCGGGAACCACAGGTGTAAACCATCAGCAGCTGAGGTGTAAAGGAAATGTAGGTAGATGGAGTGAGTGTTCAAGGTGTTGAAGTACTTTAAAGGAGCCTTGAAGATAAGGGAGGGAAGAGTGAACTCACCTGTTTTCACATACCCTCACAACCGAGAGCTAATGGAGAAAACAGCTTGTTCCTCTTATTTTATGTGCAGAATCTCAATGGAGCTTTAACACAGAGTCGTATTACTACTGTGTGTGTGAAGCTAATGTGAGTCACTTCATTCTTGATTGCAGGTCAGTTGGGTGTCTCAGGTTTTCACGTCTTCTGTGAGCCACTCTGGGCCTCCAGCTTCCCGGAATCAAATGAAACCCAATCATATCATCATGTTAGAGCCATTAATCCCGCTCTGATCGAACCTGTTTTTGCCCTTGTCTCAGATACTGGAGCTGACTCTGCTCATGGCCAGCTACATGAACCACTGGAACCCCAGCCTCCCGTCTGCCTCGCACCAGCCCCTCGGCCACTGGGACGTAGACAGCAGGCACTTCCCCGCTATGAACTACACCACCAAGGGCCCCACACTACTGTGAATTGTGCAAGCAACAAGAACAACAAAGACTGTTTAACTACAAGGAGGCTTGATGACAACAGTTACCTTTAGTCCACATTGGGTTGCATGTCCGGGTTTTACACTTTTACAGAACAGATAGGAAATTATTGTTTTTTTATTGAAGATTTAGATTTAGAAATGTCAGGATCAGTCTTGTTAGACTATTTATTTCCACAACAAAAGAGTGTTTCAACTCTGCTTTATTTAGATGTAAGGTCATGTTCTAATTCCTTGTTAAAATTGGACGGTGGGATTATTTTTGAAATACGGTAGTGGTCTAAGGGACTTGTAGCCGCTCGTCACATTTCCACCTGTAGTGTGATCTTTTTAGCTGTTGCTCAGATTTTTGCCTTTATTCTGACCTTCGTGGGTTTCCAGTCTTTCAGACCTCAGACTCTTTTATTTGAAAAGAATAAAGCTGTTGCCTCCTGAGAGCTGGTTTGACTGGAATACGGTGTTGTGTGTCACTCGTACTTGACAATGAACAACAGTTTAAATTCATATATGGAGGTACTGTGCAATTAGTAGTAATAAGGACTGATATGGCATGTGATACTTCAGTTTCATAGTTTTTAGTATCTAAATTTGGTATAATCCACATCTAGTATTACTCAAATTTAGAGCTCCAACGAATGATTATTTTCTCAATTCATTGATTAATTGCTAGGTCCATAAAATGTCAGAGCCCAAGTTGACATATTGTTTTTCTGACCAACAGTCCAAAACCCAAAGATATTAAGTTTAATATCATAGAAAATTTAAAAAGAGAGCAAATATTCACATTTGAGCTGCTGGAACCACTGAATTTTTGACATTTTTTGCTTAAAAATTGATTTAAATCCAATTAAGAAGAAATTAAGGTAATATTTAAGCAACCTTTTGTAATCCTTTTCTATTGTTTTTAACGGAAACGTTGATATTTAGCTCACTTATCTAGCATATAGCAGGCCAAATAAAAGTGAAGTATGTGAACAGTTTGGCCCTGATCTGCTATTAATGTAATGTTACTGAGGTACTCAATAAATCAATGGGATATCAAAAGGTATAAAACAGTGATATACTGTATGAATGATGCATCTGTGAAATTTTAACAGTGCAACATGTTTGTGTGTTCATTTTTCTGATGGTCCTCTAATAACATATTTCTCTGAAACCTTCGAGGCATACAGCATATTCATAATCATGTTTTAATAATCAACGAACAACAGGAGAGCTACCAAAATATTTTAATGACTTGAACTGTTTTGGATCAAACCACTGTCTTTCTCATGTCCATATTAGTTATTTATTTTACTTCTTACATTTTTTGGCTTTTGCTTAAAAGGTAAAGTTTTCCACAACTGTCACATTTATATTGGAAAACGTACAGTTTCCTTTATGTAGCAGAGTAATTTAAGAGCAGAGTATGTTTGGTTACTGTATCTGTGCTAGAATGTGTTACAGATGTTTGAAAGATGGTGTCTTTATGTTGCCTGTATGTGTGTGTGATAATAAAATAAACGGTACAATCCTGTGTCAGATTTCATTGACTTTATTACCCTACTTTTCCTTATATCTTAATTTAATCTATTATATTACTTACATTTTTACACACAAACACGATTTGTTAGATTAAACCACACAGCCGTGTATATGGAGCTAGCTGCACCTCAAACTGTTTCAACATTACAGCGCTGCTTAGACATTAATGTCTGACAGTTGGGCTGGGTGATATTTGAGCTCAATATCATGATATTTGTTAGTGTTTTTCCAATAATACGTCACGATATAACAAATTAATGTACAAATTATATATTTAATAATCAAATCTTGTTCAGTGCAATTAGCTGTGTTGTGCATTACATGAGAAAAAAACATCCACATGTAAGTTTATAATTAAAGTTTGCTCAGAATCATTAAGTCAACTCAGTGATAATAAAATATGTTTGTATTCTCATGATGCATGTTTTTGGTATATAAATATATACCACTCTGAAAGGGGGCATACTGCATTATGAGTACTCTTTAGTACTTTAAGTATATTTTGCTGATAATACTTCAGTACTTTTACTTAAGTTTTGAATGCAGGACTTTTACTTGTAATGGAGCATTATTATGGTGTGGTATTATTACTTTTACTTAAGTACTTCTTCCACAAAGGTATTATAAAATAAATAATTCTCATGAAAGCCCAGATGATTTCGCGGTTATGTCTCTTGATGCTTCTTGTGGTTACAAAAAGTGTAGCAACATTTTTATAGGACTTAAAAACTTGTGTTCTTGAACGCATCAGTCATTTCCTTGCGCAGGAGCAAACACTTTTGTGGTGGAAATTGTGTATTTCCTTGCGATGAAGTGAGCAAATAAAATGAAGATCCAACAAGCAGTTGTCTTTTGTATATTTAATTAAGCAAAAGAATAAAGCAATCAAATAAAATGGTAATCAAGAATAAAAAGTAAACAAAAGAGCGAGCGAGCACACAGAGTCAATCTTATTTCAGCTGAAAGGACAGAGATCATACACCAAGATGCATATGAGGAGTCTGACCCTGAAGGGCAGATAGTCACATATTTATAACTTAATCAACCCTGGCCCACATCATCTCTGTCTCTAGCTAAGTGTCTTATCCAAGGATAAGAACACAGGGCAGACTGTCCTCCTAACACCCCTCTTTACAAACAAGTTGTCCTTCAGTAATCAAACCCAAACTGGATACCAATGTACTTTACGTCAGAAGTGACCCATAACAGAAATTATCAAAGTACACAGAGTGCAGAAAGAACAAATGGAAAACACATCTGTCCATAGGAAATAAGACATTTTGCCCTTACAACTTTCATTGGCTTTCTCTTACAAAACATGTTTGCCAGTAAGAATAATCTATTCAGGAAACATGCAACAGTAAGAAAATTCATATTTTAGTCAAAGCTCCTCTTGGAAAACAAGAACACTGTTCCTACACAGTGTTACTAAAAACCTTCTTCTCCCATTCAACACGTCAATAAACTATATACTTACCCTCTGTACTGGATGTACACAGCCTGCCCAGTCTACATGTTTTACTGGAGTTGAGGTTGTAGGGGTGGAAGCTGTTCTTCTTTTTCTTATCCAAGGGGGTCAAAGTGGTAATGGCATTTTCCTGCCAAATATATGCTGTAAATCCCACATTTTTATAGCTTGTCTGAGGCTCTTGTTGTTCCATAGCTGCTCTTACACAAAATAAAAATGCTCGTTATAGGGCTCACTGCTGAATTTCTGCGTGCCTTCGCTGCTCATCAAGAAAGAAAATAACTCCTCTAATTTTTCCATGGTGCAATGTGGCTCAGGCCACATGCTTTATAAGAGTTTAAATCAAATTGAATTTAAAGCAAAGGATTCCAGTGTTGTTGGATAGATGGGCATTTTGTTACCCTGACTGTAAAACCTTAATAGTATTTTACTGGCTGACTGTGTCATTGTGTAGGTTATATGAATTATGAAAGCATGATTTGAAAAACAACGTTTACCTAGAATATAGAGGGATGTATGTGCATAGTTTAATGTTTATTTTAAATCATAAAAAGCCTTGTGTTCTTATATGCATGTGTTTGCTTCTTCCAGAAAAAAAAAAAATCACGTGCCTTTCATTCATGAGACATACAGTATATGGTTGTAATATTTTATTTCACGGCTGCAACTATCGATTTATTTCATTATCGATTAATCTGCCAATTGTTTTGTCAATAAATATCAGAAAATGGTGAAAGATGTCCATTGCAACTTTTTCAAAGCACAATTTGACATCTTGTAATCTTGTTTGATCTTGACCAACAGTCCAAGGCCAGGCCAGTGGCTGTATGTGGTTTGTATGAGGGGCCTCGTACACGTCTCTTGTGCAAACCTGCCAACACATTCTGGTCAAGGGCAAACATGAAAATTCATTACTCAAGATGCTTGTAATTGCTCTATATAATCTGCTATCAAATCCACATTGTCTATCCATATCTATTGCATGTTGATGCTAGTTGTGGCTTTGAATTATTTAGCCAGGTTATTTTCTTAAAGGGTATCAAACAATTAATTACCTCCTGTAGGCTTGAAATGTGTCTGTAAAAGGACTGTAGGGAAAATGTGACCAATGGTAGTGTAAATACAAGTAATATCAAAATGTCTTGAGGCATAATCGACTATAACCAACTGAATTCAAACTGACCACAGCCCCATTATAAAGCCTAAACAATTAAAACAATTGGCTCATTGACAGAATACTAAATAATAATAATAATAATATGACAGTATTTGCTGGTTCAAGCTTCTCAAAACTGAAAATTTGCTGCTCTACTCTCGTATGACTGTAAGCTACGTCTCTGGGTTTTGAAGCGTTAGTCAGACAAAAAAAATGTCACCATGACCTCTGGGAACTTGTGACGGGAATTTTTCCACAGTTTTTCTGACATTTTGTGGGCTAAACAATAAACCGATTCATCCAAACATTAAGCGATAATGAAAACAATCCTTAACTGAGACTTGCAAACTACAGTTAACATAACAAAGGTTAAACCTTTGAGTTTGATGTTGGGCGGCGTATCAGTATGAAATTAAACAAAGCCAGCAAGTTTCATTTGATGAAACAGAATGTGTTACTTACTGGGACCTGCTGAAACATGGGAAAAATCCCAGTTTACCCTCCTTTTGGACTGCTAAACTGTAAAGTGGCTATAATATAAATATAACACTAAACAAGAATGCCCACACGTATAATGTGCATAGCAAGCATCAGTGTAGACACTGTCAAAGATAAACTATAAAAGGAAATTATGAAAATAAAAACAAAATGACCTTTGTGCTCATTATGTGATTGCTTGCCTTATACTGATCACAGGTAAGGGGTCAGGGTTTATCCAGTTTTATTTACATTCTTCAAACACTTAATGGCTGTGAGGCAATGGGAGGGTAAATCTGAACCAGCAGCTTGGTGCTGGTAATTGATTCCATATTAGCCTAGCCTGAGAGCACTCGGAGAGACATCACTGCTGCGCTTTCTCCACCGTGTGCTGCCGCTGCTGCAGGAGCAGACTCACTACACTCTACGCTAAGCCTGCGGGACAAGATACAACCTCACTACAGAGCAGGAAAGGGGACAGGTAAGTTGGGTGTTCACCAGCGCTGACTATTAAGTTACTGTTACAGTGCTTTATGACACGATATATGAATTCACGCTAGGCTACAAGTATAGACAACTACGGTAACGGGTTTCTCTCATGTTTGTTTTGGTAGGACAACCTGAAACACTAAACATGACAACCCAAAAGCCGCAGAGCGTGTTCCGGGAAGCTTCCCATCAGATTATTGCCGGTGGATCGGCCGGTAAGTCCAACAATTGTTTCACTTTAACTGTTTGAAACAACCGTGTCAGATTACGCAATAGTTTGAGGAGCGTGCGCTGCTACATGTATGTAGTATAGCTAAAATGCAGCGGCGGTGCAAAACGTTTCTGTACCGCACATGCGTGGCTAACAGGTTGCTAACCGACAGCCGAATTAATTTGTCTTTAGCGGAAGGTGTGTGGATCACCTAGCCAAAGATTATGCATGTGTTACCAAGATTGTTCTCATCCTTTTCACATGCTGGATCCCCTTGTGTGTACACGGAAGTGCTACCCAGGTCAGGAAATCGCGCGCATGCGTACAGATGACTAAAACTAGAACGTTCATGGATAAGCAGGAAAATCACCCAGTAACTCTGCAGGGTTTATTTTTACCTTTTGTATGTGTTTTTATGCAAGGAAATTATGTTTAATGATAGTTTTCATTATGTGACATTGACTGCTACCATTATATCCAAATGTTTAGACTATTTTGCAACTACTACGGTACCTATAACCCTATGTCCCACCAATGAGCTGATGAGATGTGTCTGTATCCTACATAACAGGATATACAAACATTGCAAATGTCATTCTACAGTACAACCAGTTGTCTGCGCATGTGACGATGAAACTTTGTAGCTTGAATTTAATCTTGACACGCACAGTAATAGCCCAACTATCTTGGTTGGCTCAGTATTATGGGAAAAATGTTGAAAATAGTAACTCTCCAGACAGAAGACAATTTTGTCAGCGTCTTAGCAGGGGGAAAAATGTAAGGTGGCTTAAAAAATGTCCTCCATTAGAATCAGAATCAGCTCTATTGGCCAAGTATGTGTACACGTACAAGGAGTTTGACTCCAGTTTTTTGTTGATCTCAATGTTACACACAGTTCCAAGAATTTTCAGGAAGATTGATAGAAATAGACATACAGCTAAAAACAAGGACAACAAAGCTGAACAAAGATAGGTAAACAACATAAACATTTAACCATTATGTACATACATGTATAGGTGAAATTTTAAATTAAAGTCACTATAAACCAGGAGATATAAAAACGTTTCTATATCTATGATATATATACCCATGGATATATACAAAGAGTATAGAAGCAAATCATGCAAAATTAAAGATGGTGCACGATTCATTTCTTGCTCTCCGACCACAGCGTTAATCAGCAGCAGTGTGCGCAGTGCTGCCACTAGTGGTTTTTATCAGTATTGTTGCAATTGAGATTCCGGCCACCAGCGGCAGCAGTGAGCACACAGCTGCTCAGCAGCACTCCAGTCAGTAACTAAGGAAGAAATTCTGCGCTATATTTGATTTTTGGTTTGGTTTGTTTTGAGTTTAATTTAAAGTCACGGAAGTCACCTCCCCTGTTGTCGGATTAATCATGTTTTCTTGCTACTTTGCACCCGCCTGACATCGTTTTTTACTGCTCATAAGTCGCCCAAAAGGTTGTCTTTCATCTGGTGAGTTTGTACTATTCTTCCCCTAATGAATTATAGAAGACTGAGTGACTGAAATGTTGAAAGAGAACCCGCTATGCTAATTAGCCTAATGAGAACAACATGTTTAACCTGTGTCGGCTTTGAGATTTACACAGATTTTTTCTTTGTCCTATATCTGGCAGGATATTGGACTTGGCATATTTTTTTAAATGATGAAGCTTCTGCTGTAATCTGTCAAATCAACCTAATGCACAATTTTAGTGGCCTTTTCGTATGTAGGTTTGATGACTAGCCATCATCATATAATCTGTATGTTAACTCAATTAATGTAGAGGAAAAATAACCTGAAAATGTTTGATTAAAACCCTTTCAGAGTGACGGGAAGACAAAGGCTTGGATGTAAGCTGTCACTAGTCTGTGATTTGGAATCCAATTAAATACAAATCACGGACTAAAACGGAGTGCTGAGGTCTCAAGTGGGGCTAGATGTAGGCTGGAGTAGACAGAAAAGGCGCGGTGTCTAACCAGGAAGTGAGCAGAAGTCAACCGTCTCGCTTCTTTGCTCTGCTACGCTACTTTAACCTTCACAAAAACTCATCCGTTTCGCTTCACATGGTCTGCAGTGACATAACACATGCATAACCCAGCTGACACGTTGCCAACTCGTGTTTTCAAAGTAAAGGCAGGGAGAGAGACAACAGCTGGTGCAGAGGGTAGTCAGAAGAATATCCTGATAATTTACCCTTGATCGGAGATGTGGTGAAGGTATGGTCCCTTTCCAAATTAGACACGTGGAGGTCACGTGAATTGAGCGTTAGACATGGAAAAACATGAATGGACGCTTTTCTTGAAATATAACTGATTTTGAATCAAGTTTTGGTTGTAGTGCCAGAGATTTAGACAATATTTATATCCTCCATGTAACCCATATTATTTACTGCTATAACCTACATAACACCAAAATGAATACAGGTACTGAATAGTAATCATGACACAGCAATTATGAGGTAGTAACAATACACACCCAAGCCATTACGTACAGGTAAACTGACTGCAGGGTGAAGTAGGAGTGGACTGAATTGTAATTTGGGAAGATTTGCATAATAGATAGATAGATAGATAGATAGACTTTATTAATCCCCAAGGGGAAATTTCAGTGTTGCGGCAGTAAAAAGGAACAATAAAAATATTGACAAGAAAAATACAATTAAATTAAATCTCATTGTTGCATTATTCCGGCTGTTCTGCCTTGTAAGTCCCATATTAATTAAGGAGGATGTCGATTGTATGGAAAAGATGGTGAATTCTCTTTTGTGTCAAGCTCTCATGTCATACACGTTATGTGCAAAACCAAAATCAAGGCTGGTAGTTAATCATTTTACATTCCTCAAATCTTTGAGCACGGTTTAAAAATAAGTAGTTACACCAGCAGGTCATTGTAAGAAGTGTATCTCTAAAAATATACTTTTCATTTTGCTTGTATTGTATAGGATTAGGGACGGATAGCCAGCAAATAAATAAATAAATAAATAAATAAACACTTTGGGCAACTGCAGTATGCAGTTGAACTCTTTCTGCTGCTGTCAGAGGTCCTGCAGGTGTAAGGTCACTGGTTTTAGCCTTTTCATGGTTAGTGATAGCGAATGAGTAATCATTTACCCTTCATAAACAGCTACTGTGAAAATGTAGTCTGGGTCCTCCATTGCTCTGCCTGTGCAGCTCAGCGACCAGCAGTTCAGGGTTGTGGTTGTGTGTGTGTTTGTGGAATGAATGGGATGAATTTACGTGACGTGACTGCGCTGTAAAAGACTTATTGCATAAATGTTTTGTGTTATTTGTAAAAGCCCCTTACTGCTTTTGTGACAATTGTGTCATCACTATCTTACGTGATCCTTAACATGAATTTTATATCTTTTTATATATATATAGTTTAATATTTCATTTAGTTCTTATTTCATACACTGAATTGTTAGGTACCTCATACTTGGTGACTTCTCATTTATCTGCTCTTCATCCGTCCAGTCACCTAGCTGCTCTGAATGCTTGTTTGTGGAGTGGAGTGCCAGTTTTGCAGTCAAGTGCTAAATGTTCAGTGAAGGAAATATGATCTGAAAATATGCTGTTCCTTTTATCTGACCCATTTGTGAACAACAAGTAACAATACAAAGTTATCAAACAAGCAAGGCTGTGATGGATTATCATGAATAAGGGTAGACTGTCTCTTTATGGTGTCAGTTTGTTTTTTTTGTCCAGCCTAACAAGCCAACAGCTGTATACAATAAGAACCACAAAACTCTTTCCTCGTGTTTTTATTCCTGGTGTTGTTGCTGTGCTCAACACTGAAGGCCTATAGATTTCACTATAGAAACATTTAAATGCGCTTAAAGTATCTTTTTTTATTTCACCATCGCACAAAATGACTGTAATCAGCACAAGTGACTCAGCAAATGCTTGAGAAATCTCTTTCCCAACTCGGTTTGTGACCAAACATTATGTTATCTTCCCTCCCACTACCAACAGACTTTCAGTCGTGGACTTTGCTACAAGTAAATCCCAAAACATTAACTCTGTTTTCTTAATCTACCTTTCTACCACATTTCTTTTGGCTCTCTGCTCTCTTTAGCCTACTCACTTGTGTCTATTGTGAACATGTGACTGTTTCTGTTTTCTGTTGCTTTGTGTTGAACGAGGAACAGAGGAATATATGCATTTTTTTCTGGAAAGTATATTAACTCATTTTTGACAGAAAATTAACACGTCGTCACGGTCTGCTGTTAAGGGGTTAAAGGGGTGTTTGAGATGTCCTGTCATTGTTGCTGCAGTTCCTGTGGTTACTGATAGAGGTTGGTAGAGGTCCTATGTTACTTCAAGTTCACTCCTAAACTAAACTTGTCATGATCTACTTATAATCCACGTTACAGCCAGTAGAAATGTGTATGACACCCAGCACTAAGTTGCCACTCAGTCCTCTCACACGCTGTTAAAGTTAAAAGACGTAATCTTTTTTACGGCTCCAAAAAAATCATACAATGTCAAAAGTTTCTCTAAACAGCTTGTGCAGTATATTCCAGGTGTTTTACAGCGGAATTATTGCCTTTGGTTTCCAAAAGTCTAATATTTACCTCATTTTCTCCAATGCTTTGCTCACATACAAAGGTTTACTTAAGAAAGAACAAACAGTGGCTCCCAACAGTAGTTCTGGCTTTTCTGCAATTGGAGAAAAATGACAGACTCTGCACTTGTTTGGCTTCAAAACTCAGACAAAGACTTTTTTTGCTTTTGTATTTTGTGAGCTCTGCAAAGATGGCAGCATTACCATCAGTAGTATACAGTGAGGACCCTGATTGGCTAATGACTGCTGGGGTCTGTGTGTGTTGGTCGTATGAACTTCAATTGACTTGCAAGTTAGATGATGACTTGGCAATGAACAGCTCTTTTCATGCTGCTGTACGTCAGGGTGCGACTTGTCTCAGGTGATGTTTTTAGGAGAAATGAGGTGTCGTATGTGCTCTGGCATTGTTGCTTGTCCCTCCCTTTTTACACCTCACAAGCCCCCTGGGTCTGACAACCTGCTGTCCTGGACCTCCAACCAGAGGCCGAGGGGCTCTCGTCTGTCCTCACCAAGAACGATGGGACAGAGGTTTTAACCCTGAGCAGAATGACCGCAGTGTTTCTCCTCAGCTTCACTCTACCTCCCCTCCACAGAGTTTTTTTTCATACTGATTCACTGTTAACGAGGATGGAGACAGACTGGTGTTAATTTATGTGCCAGCCGGTTGTGGAGCCTATGGGTTGAATGTGAATTTAGGGGATAGAAAGCTTAATTTGGTTGAGGACTCTGTGGTGAGTGCCTGGTAGAATACAACATGCTGATTTTGTGATATCCTTAGACATTTTCCAGAGCTGAAACTGCTGATAATTGATTCATTGGTTTTGTCTTTTTTAAGCAAAAATGCCAAACATTCTCTAGTTCCAGTTTCTCAATTGTGAGGATTTTCTTTTCTTTGTCTTACGTCGGTGATTCCCATCCTGCGGGTCAAGACCCCGACCAATGGGTAACAGGATGTTTAATGGGATAGATTAGGACAAAAAGAACAAAGCTCTGCCACACGAATTTGCATTCTAATTTCTGATCTTTGCTTTTTTTGTCAAATATATTGGATAGTTTTAGCTCTTTTGGCCTTGCAAATGTATTAAAATGAGACAATATGAGAAGTTTAGAGATGAAAATGTGTAACTTATACACCTCTGATCACAAGCCAAAAAGGTTTGGACCAATTCTCTAATTGAATAGTAAACTGAATGTCTTTTAGGTTTCTGAGGTGTTGGTCGGACAAAGCAAGCTGTCTGATTATATCATGTTGGGTTTCAGGAAATTGTCATGGCCATTTTTTACAATTTCTTTGACATTTTATAGCCCAAACAATGAATCGATTAATTGAGAAAATCACTGGCAGATAAATCGATAATGAACATAATCGTTAGTTGCAGCCCAGGTATGTTTGTTGGAGTTATTACCAGTGTATTTCCAATTCCACGTGGTTGTGTAATTACTAAAATTTCATATACTCATTTTATTCAGCAGTGCAGATGTGCGCATCAATAATGAGGAGTCCATACCTGAACGTCCATTCTCACTTTGTCCACAAGGGGGTGGTAGTTGCATACTGTATCTCCTCTCGCAGTAAAGGGACGTTGCAACGTTTCAGTGGTTCAGTCTTAACTTTTGGATACAGGGAGACAGAAGTGATGCATGGCTGCTCTGCAGAGTAGGCAGCTTACACGTATTTGTATGCTGATCTGAAAATAAACCCCCAATGAAACTCATGTTCTTTTGACAGAAAAAAAAGTCAATTAAAAGATGGAAGTAGGGGCATGTAGTAATAATAATAATGTCAATATGATTGAATACATAGCCTAGTGAACCAAATTAAAACAAAATAGAAAATGGAAATCTCTCTAGTTACATGCTCATTGCTGCAATGTTTTCTCTAAGTCCTTTGTTATTTCCTTTGGTAGATGCATTTTTTTAAAACTCCATGAGTAAATCGATCCGTCTCCGGCAAATGGACTGTGACGACATGAGACAGACGCCCCGCGTGTGATTACTGCAGCTCCCCCTCCAGACTGTCAGAGCCTCTCCTGATTTAATTGGTTTTAAACAGTGAACCTGAAATCAGTCGGGAAAGAACAAATAAAGCCACTTAGCCTAAAATGAAGGAGAGGAAGAAAAAGAGGAGAGGGGGAATCAAATAAATAAAGCCAAACTGTGTGTGTGTGTGTGTGTGTGTGTGTACTGGAGGGGGTTATCCATTGACAGAGGCTGCAGTTAGCAATGAGCGATTCCCGAGTGGCTGCACCAATCACAGCCGAATTAGGCCTAATATTTATTTCCAGAAACAATTGTGCATGTTTCAGCGGGGCTTTGATTAAACTCCCGGTGGACATGTTGTAGACAGATGTTTAGATGACCTCATGTTTGAAGTAATGTTGATTCTGGAGTGGGTGCCTGTTCCTCTAAATCAGCTCCCTCTGCCTCCCATCTTTTTTTTTTTTTTTTTTTTTTTTGCGTCTCAGCCTTGGGAGGACACGCGGAGGCTCACGTCCTTCATATTTAATGTGTGCTTTGGCTCGCATTAAATAGCGCCCATTAACATTTTTTTGTTCCATCCTTTGACAGACAGATGTCCGTGCATGGGGGTCGTGGATGGCTTGGTTAAAATGAGCCATGATAGTGCTGAAGGATGGCTACTTAACATCTGTGTTTTGCTCTCAGTGCTTCTCTTTTATACGTGAACAAGGCCAGGATTGTAAACATCAGAGGAAACTGCATCGATTATGTGAAGTACAATCAATTTCTTGATAGAAGTGATTCTCAGACATTCATTTGAGTGGACTTTTGTTTCTTTAAGAATACTATTGCATGCTGCAGGGTGTGCAGCCAATAATTAGGGTAACCCCTCATTTAATATGGAAAAATTACAACACACCAACATTCCTAAAATAAACACGCAAGATTTATTATCTCCGT
The DNA here is from genome assembly GCA_008360985.2 of Macquaria ambigua. NCBI lineage: Eukaryota > Metazoa > Chordata > Actinopteri > Centrarchiformes > Percichthyidae > Macquaria > Macquaria ambigua. Next base: position 36,953 of record VMKM01001323.1, on the reverse strand, counting down.
CAAATAATTACCGTCCTCGGCAAACGTGAATGATCACAATGTCATAAGAAATTAGTTGAATGTGAACCGGCATTAGGTCTAATGGTAGTCTAATTAATGCACTACAAATCTCTAGTATACCAAAATAGATTGTATGAACCCGAAAGGTTAACTGGCGCTAAAATGCTGATGATAAAATAATGAATGCTTTTGCACAATTTCTGTGGCACTGCTTAATATATTTTAAATTAGTGACATAATTAAATGATTAGGCCTGAATTATTTGTCATAGCTGAAATTAAATCATAATCTATAAGGATAGGGGGCCCTACTTTAGCTGGGGGTTTTTTTGTAACACACAAAATACTATATATTTATATATAAAAAAAATATCTATAGCAATACCATGAACTATAATATCTCCCGAGGCAAAACATGCCATAAGTTGGTCACTGCTAATGTGCGCTAAACACACATTATTTCCAAAGCCCAGGGGAGTATTATGTTATTTTTCGTTAGGGACAGATGTTAGTAACCTCAGCTCGTGCTTTTAAAAGACTTTGGGTGCTGGCGGTCGTGTGCCATTTGGCTGACTTCCTGCGCTACAATCAGCGTAGCTAATGACTGCGTTTTGACAGCAATATGCCCACGAAGATTCTCAATCATCCAGGTCGGATAAAGTCAAACAAGAAGTCCGTAATGGCTTCCTGTTAAATCAGCAGTGTCTGTTAAGCCCCTGTATAAAAGTTCCAAAAAGTATTTCAGAATTACATTTTTAAAAATCGAAACATATTTGTGTTTATTTGGAGGGGAGGGGGGGGAAGAAGCAAAACCATTCCAGCAGACATCAAGACATAACCTGCTCGATTTATCTATTAAATCCAAATTTTAGCTTATGTAATGCCAGCAGCAAACTCAGAAACATGCATGAGGATCTTTATTTGACTTTACGTTTCAGTTTGAGCTGCAGGTGAGGCCTCTCACGGGCTTCAGGCTGCATGTGAATCATCGTTATTTGACAAGAGTGCCATCAATTTTCTCTGAAATTGCCTCTGCTCCCGGACTGAGATCTGTCTCTGTCAAATGTTTTGGATCTAACAGACACAGAGAGAAAGGTAACTGAATCCTCAAACACACTGTGAGACACTGTAGCCGAAATAAAACATGAACTAAAACTAAAATGAACTGAAGAAACTATCCCACAACCGCCATGTGGCTGTTTAAATGGTCTGTATTGTAAGTTTGCGGTATGCCAACGCTGAACAGAGCAAGTTTGTATTATTATTATTATTATTATTATTATTATTATTATTATTATTATTTTTTGTATATTTGTTTTAATGCAGACACTTTATAAGAGAGCCATGCGTTACAGTAGACACGCTGACGCACCAAGAGTCTGGACAGAAATAAAGACGTGTGTCCCAGTTTAGTGAGGGGCCTGTGATGTGATGTATGAGCCCCCGTCGCGCTCACGACGTTATCTTAATGACATGATTTATAAAAACGGTTCACTGGCGGGGTGGGGGGAGACCGGGAGGAGGCCAGGCGGTGAGGGAGGGAGTCTACTCTGTGTGTGAAATGAGTCCGGCCAAGACGCAACGCGCAATTACCGGATTGTACTACTTGCTCGAGCTCGCACGGGCGCGCGCACGGCTGAACTTAGAGCCAAGAGAGAGGCCGCGTGCGCCGCAGTGACTTCTGAATCAGCTGTTGATGTTAGTCGGGGAGCGAGTCCAGTGGGTTATTGGGTTTTAGGTGACACACTACTGCATCATTAATGACATGATTGCATTATTGCATAACATATAATATTACATTATTGCATCCATAATTAGAGCTAATGCCCTTAAAAAGCTAACAGGCTTACAAATGTTCAATAAATCTTTGATTTTAATTGATAGTAATTGGGCCTAGTGAATGGTAATAGTAAAATATTATTTTTCCACCAAGCTAACAGTAGCTATAAACACTGGTTGCTCAATACATAAATCTACTGTAATGAAGTTATACTTGCAGCAACTATCCTTGTGGAAAAAATCAAACTTTATTTATATAGCGCCTTTCCTGCTAAATTGCCATTCAAGGGTGCTTAACAATACAATGAAAATACAACAATACAGTGAAAATAAACGGTAATATAAGGAAACGATAATATAGGAAATAAGAGACATGGTAGAACAGAAAGACCCCGTGTAGCATAGAAGAGGGTAGATTAAAATAAAATGGATTAAGAGAATGCTAAGCTAAAAAGGTATGTCTTAAGATTTCTTTTAAAGGTGTTTACAGATAGGAAAATAAAGCACTTAATGGGTGTTAAACATGTTACATACAAGTATAATGCTTTGGTGGAGTGATGTCACAAATTGCACACATTGAGTCATCAGGTGAGAGTGATGATGTAAGGTTAAACAATGTCAGCAGCCCAGGGTCCCACTGATCACGCTAATAGATAACCGATCTTGCAAGAGGAGCAGTAAGAATGGTGGTCTGATGATTGTTAGTGTGTTCATATAAGCAGCACGGTGGTACGTTTTTATGTTTTAGCCGGTCAGAGCTTATGGTGAATATCATAGTCAGGCATGGCAACACACACAGGACATTTATCATACATGCGAGTTCCTAGAATAATAATAATAATTATGCTGTTATGGTAAGAGCGGATTCAGTCAGATAATTATGATTGCTCAACATGGGAGGCTTTCTCTGGATCATTGCCTCCTATTTAGAGGTACCAATTATTAAAACCAGGACACTGCGCTGCAGGAAGCACATTGGAGCTGACTTTAGATGGCGGCGCTAAGAGTATTTCATCACATCATTGCGTGATTTCATGCTGCAAACAAGATGACCACACGGGTCTTCTACACCTTTTCGCCACATGACATTTTGACAGTCAGCATTACAGTATTACAAGGCATTATTGTGTGTGTGTGTGTGTGTGTGTGTGTGTGTGTAGAGGTATTCAGCATAAAAAAGCATGCTAAACAGGGAAAAGGACATATGCAAAGTTAGCACTGAGATCACTCAGAAATTCCATGGCAGTCGAAAAGTGAAAAGTGAAGGCATACATAGTACAGCACATGGCAACAATAATAAAACTGGGAGGGAAATCAGCTAAACAAGCTATGCTTAATTGAGCACTTAGACTAAGTAGTCAAGGGGCAAAGAGAGAGTGACCCTGTAAGAAAATGAAAGTTTACAGTTGTGAGACTGGACTGTGTGTGTGTGTGTGTGTGTGTGTGTGTGTGTGTGTGTGTATTTTTGCATGCATCTGGGTTCTGTATTCGTGCAAAAAAGAAAATGGCTGCGTGTGCGTGCCTGGGCTATGTTTTCATGCCACGAAATGGTCAAGTGTACGTGTTTGTTTGTTTGTTTTGCGTGTACGTGCATCTGAGTGAGAAATTTATGCCGGGAAATTGGACATAATTGCGTGCGTTTGTGCGAGACATGCGTGCACATGCATCCAAGGAAATGGATATATTTAAGCGTGTGTGTGTTCTGCATGCGTCTGGATTATGTTTTTTTAGATGTGTGTGTATTTTTGAGCCCGGCTCTGTCTCGAACCTCCTAATTAAGTCACAGTAGGAACAAGCTCTTCCTCCTGGAGAGCTACTGTCTGTCATCTCTGCAGACTTATTATCTCACTGTGTGATTTTAGTAGATCTTTGATTGGACGTTGCATTCAATGTTTTAAAATAACAGTAGATATGAAAGCAGAGCAGAAAACAGCAAAAATGAACTTTTTTCAAAGTTCGACTTTGAGCCGCAGCATTCCCTCTGTTTATCCTCTACCACCTTGTTCCTCATGAACACTGACATGTGTGTTGAAAAGTCTCGAATTGGGCATTTAACCTCCTGCCCTGTAGCTCATAGCCACAGTTGGTAGTAGGTCAGACATATGGGTCTGCTGCACTGCGGTAGAAGTAACCACTGGATGCATTCCTAATGCTGATTTTTCAGGCTCGCCGGTTTTTGATCTCTTGTTTAATAGTTTTTGTTTTGTTTCAGGAAAATCTTCGAAAAAAGTCAAGGCCAAGGCAAGCCTCATGTTATTTCAACTGAATTTGATACACGATTCAAGAGTTCAGATACAGTAATTACAAACCCTCCGTGGTCCTGCTGTAAGCGCTGAAATATAAATAAACATAATAAGTACTGTCAAAAAAACAAAAACAAAACCGGACAAACTAAAAACCCTGAATTACATGGCTGTTTCCGTGTGTATGCATTTGTGTGTGTGTGGGATGTGTGTGTGTGTGTGTGTGTGTGTGTGTGTGTGTGTGTGTGTGTGTGTCTGCCCTGTGATTCTCTGGATGAGCTGGAAATTTATAACACAGGTTTTTACAGTAAGCCCCAGCCAAAAACTGTAATTCTTTCTCCCCTTTTAGCTCTGTAGTTGGGAGACAGGCCTGCCCACTTTGGGTTAACTCTATCAAGATGAACAGCATTTGGGCCAGTGCAGTAATCATAATGTAATTTGTTGTGCTCATGGGCCAATTTGTGTCATTTGAGAGGAAATATCCCGTGCCTGGTGGCCATGCGAGAGCATGTCCCGGGGCAAGGCTTTAATTAGGGAAGTTCAAATTTATAGACACTTTATATTATTTCTGATCTTGAGTGGTTGGAGGATGACATACTTAAGAGAAGGACGCTGGCAAGAGGACGAGGAAAAATTTGATAATGAGAAACAAAACTTGAATGAAAGGTCATGTTAGGAATTTGTTTACCATTTCATTATCATTTTGAAATCAAAGAGTCCTGCAGTGAAATCAAAGTAGACACAAATGTCACAGTCTGGAAAGAGCTTATAAAGAACAGTGAGAGGGTATACACCAGTACTCTTTTAGTTTGTTTGAAATAAGCGAGGGATGGAGACGTGAAAAAAGCTGTCGGGTTGTTAGAAAAGAACAGTGTGTTAATGTTCATGTCTCCGTAAGGCGGCAATCCTGAGAGTGATGCAGTATGTTCTGAATTTATTTGGTTTAGATTTCCGATAAAAAGACATTGAGGGCAAAACAGAGAGAAAAAATCCAGGCTTTTCCAATTTTGGCATTAATTTGCTGCACAGCTTTTTAATGGGGATTAAAATGTTTAGCCTTTAGAGGAGAATCTGATCCAAATATGCCATGAATATGATGACTCAGACAGAGTGACTAGAGGGCAGAAGAGAGCCATATTGGTGCTTTTTAATCCACCTCCGTAATGTATTGAGTTAAAAGTTTGTACTGTTCCCAGCTGCACTTTTAGCAGTAAAGCATAGTGAAGTTCATGGATTTTAAGGTAATATGAAGATGGATAACTTTGCTGATCCTTTCACATGTATGTGCAAATGATTTCACTTAACCAAGACATACAGCTCGCAAAATATGAGATAATCCCTTCACATCTGTGTTTAGTTTGCCGCAGGTATCCCTGGAAATGTTAATATTACCAGTACGAGACACTTATTTATTCTGAAAAGCCTCCAAGCTTTCATTCAGTGCACCGATTCTTGAAATTGTTTCATCCCGCACCGAGATCCAAATCATGACTCAGAGAGATGACACAGGCTGTATTTTATTTTTTCTATGGCCTGTGTGAGTTTTAAAACATGAGTTCACACTGAGATGCGTTTAGTAGAACGGAGACCACACAGGGCGCCGGCCCAGCAGCTCTGCAGCGTTTGAAGCAGGTACAGGGAGCGAGGGGGGGGGCAGTGGCCGAGAAATGGGGACGGAGGAAGGTTAAGTTATCAGCGCTCTGACAGGGCGAGCGCTCAGCTGGGCAGCTCTGCAATCAGAGGCTCTGACAGATGCTTTCTCGATAAGAATCCCCCCAGAAGCTTTGCAGGAACACACAGGCGGCCAGCTGTTTCCATAGAGAGGCATTGATGTTAACGTCTTCAAAAGGAGAACGTGAATCCAACAATAACTGCAGCAGAGTCTGTCTCTTTTCAAGGCATGGCACAAGTCTCCCTCTAGTCTGGTGCAAATGTATTAGAGCAGGTGATTTTTTTTTTTTTTTTCCCTATTTGTATTCTAACTTGGAGCTTTCTTTTTCCGGCCTGATTTTGTGTTTTCAAGGTTTGCACGCGGTATGTAACGGTTGGAGGGGAATTATCAGTCAAAAGATTTTCCTCCGTCTTTGCCTATACCGCACAAGAAGAAATCTTTTGAGAGGCTCCATTGGTGTTCTGGTCTTTCCTGAATTGCGGTACTCTCGGGTGTGTTTCATAATGGTACTTGGACCGTTGCAGCCTGATATATCGCACCCAGGGGAGAATCTGCACTCCGCAACAATCTATCAGTCCCCGGCCGGAGGAAGGCAGAATGACACACTCGGGCCCCTGCGATCATGCCCCCCCCCATCATATTCAGAATTTACTTTAAATTGATGGTGTGTTTCTTTTTTTTTTTTTTCTTTCTCCATGAAGGAAATGTCTTGAGTGATCATACACAGGCCTTTGCGGTTTTGCAGATGTTGTTTTTATTGTGATTACTTGAGGAAATGTTGTGTTAGTAAAAAAGGTTTTTCTGTAGGATTATTTAATTGTAGTTCAGTCATTTTGTAAGCTGCTGGGTAAACAAGAGAATGTAGGTTCATCAGTTATTAGCCCACAGGTTGTCTGTACACTTTATTTTAATAGTTCATTGATATTTATATCACCTACACTTTCTGATTTAATACATTTATTATTCTAACTGTAATAATGATTATAAAAATATTACTCATGTTAATTTTAGCAAACTTTACTTTCTACTTGATACAATAACACTACAGCTCTTGGTTTTTCTTAAGTGGAAAGGAGACAAGGTAATTACCCTTGGGGCAATTAGAGAAAGGGGCTGAGGGAGTAGGAAAGTCATTTTCTAACCCAAACATCCTGGTCCGAGGGGCCGGAGCGGCTGGACAGCCTCCTGGAGGCCGCTGGCTGGCTCGCGGGGAGCCGTTGGTGGGGAAGTGGATCAGGGTTTGTTTTCTTTCTCTGGAGGCAGGCCTCTGAAACTCCTGCCAGATGAACAGCACCTGAAACGCAGCAGCAGCTCTCCCACCACCGTCAGCAGAGGGAGTGATTTACTGTACTCGGTTAGGCGTGCTCGTGTGCATGAAATCCTTTAGTCAGCTTCATCACACTGTAAGCAATAGAGTGGATCAGGGAGGAGGGAGTTTGTTGGTGGTTGAGGCCCCAAATGTTATTTTTAAGTCAGCTTGAAAATGTTTGTGTGGACCTATAAACATGCACAACCCACATAATATTGCCAGCTTATTACACTATGTAATAAGCTGGCAGTATACCTAAAAATTGCAACCTAACGAGGACATGTGAATGTGAAAAGCAAATGTGGTTTCTGTGGCTTGATTTTTATTTTGGCAAAACATTAACCAGTACTGTAATCTTTTAATATTGCATTTCTAAAACGGCATAAATCAGCGTTTCCATTCATGTTAACTAGCATTCAAACAATTTTAATCGTTTGTCTTTTACACCAGGAAATATACAGTACCAATCCCAGAAAGAAAGGAAAAGTTTTTTTGTTTAGTTGAGGAGGAGAACATGAAATCACAGACGGCTACAAAAGTTAACACAACAAAGTTCAAGACTTATTTACTTTTATGGTCCTTGATGATGAAGGCGACATCATACTACCAACAAACCAACACGATAAATATCTATATCGCCACCGTAAGTAAAAATCACTCCAAGCCAAACATCCAAAAATGAATTATAAAAAATTACATACAAATTATAATTAGAATGATAAGTCTTCATTTCCTGGTTTCCCATAAGCCATAATAGAGCTGGAACGATTAGTTGATTAATCCATTAGTTGACCAACAGAAAATTAATAGGCAGCTATTTTGATGATTTATTAATCATTTAAGTAATTTTTCAAGCAAAAATCCCAGACATTATCTTATTCTCAAATGTGAGAATTTGCTGTTTTGCTTTGTCTAACATGATGAACTGAATCTCTTTTGGTTTTGGACTGTTGCATAAATGTTTGAAGATGTCATCTTAGACTTTTTGCCATTTTATTGACCAAACGATTAATTGAGAAAATAATTGGCAGATTAATTCATTAATTAATAAGGAATATAATCGTTAGTTGTAGCCCTAAAACACAATTTAACCTTTTAAAAGTGTTGGTTCTTACTCATTATTTTAATGTTCAAATGTAACTTATTCCAATTCCTGGCTCCACAGAAGCTAAAGGAACAGGTTCTTACGTTGGTATTGAACGCAGCACAAGTCGACAACACTAGGTGTAATCTCACGGTCTTTAAGACACTCAGGGGCTCTGTTGTTATAAATATTATATTCCACACTGAGTTGTACTTGTATGGCCCTATACTTCAAAGGTAACCTTAAAGGATATTATGCAAATAAGTATAGGAACTGAGGATAAGCTTTTTAGGAAAGAGAAGTGTATTTCTATTATGATACCACATACACGGACAGTAGAAGTTTAGAAAGCAGCTGAGATCACGGTTGGGATAAGAGCTGAAGCGATTAGGCGATTAATCGATTAGATGATGAATAGAGTTCACTGCATTCAGCTTCTAAAATGTGAATATTTGCTGGTTTTCTTAGTCTCCCCAGAGAGTAAACTGAATCTTTTTGGGGTTTTGGTCTGTTGGTCAAACAAACTTCACTCTGGTAAGTGAGGACCATTCTTCACTGTTTTATTGACCAGCTTTTTAAGATTATTAGTAAGATAAGATTATTATCTTTTATCTATTATTATTATTATTATTATTATTATTATTATTATTATTATTAATATTGCACCAGTGAAATTGTCATTTTTGGTGTGTTACAGACTTTTATAAAGTATCAAAGACCAAATGATTAATCTAGAAAATCACTGGCAGACTAATCATTAATTAAAATAATCATTAGTTGCAGCCCTAGTTGGGATTGTTAAGATGTCAGTGAGTGCACAAACATATATGGAGGCTGGTGTAAGTACAGGATGTAGCATTGTTTGCCCATCAATGCTGTGCCTGCCTTCCCTACAAAAAGAGTGCAGACAAACTGATGTGGTCATCGAAAAGAGCGCATACAAAAGGCAAGCAGAGGAGAGAAAATGAAAAACGAAAGAGCAGAAAGATTTAGGAGTGGCAACAGAGGACAGAAAGAGAAAGCATATAAGAGAGCTCTGGCACTATCCAGACCCTCCCTCTAATCCATTTGTGCATTCGATCTGAGAATCAGTCTGCGAGCTGAGTCACAGTACTGACAGTACGGGCCAGAGAGCAGCTCAGAAGCTTAACGGCTTGTGAGTGATGCCCATCAGGAAAGAAACGGGGCTGAAAGCTCTGCACAGAAACCCCTGCATGAAAAATTGAGCTTTGTGGGAAAGCGAGAGGGGGAAATGGGCGTTTTTTAATGTAGTTGAATCAAGGGCCATTTCATCTGAGGCACTGTGAGCCGACTATATGACAAACGCAATCCATTTATTAGTCATTCTAGTGAAGCCGCTTCAACAGTTTCATATAGATCTTTAAATGTGTCCTGTGAAAAGAGAGGAGGAGGAGAAGAAGAAGAAGGAGTTCATATTTGCATTCACGACTGAATGAGAATTGGTCTTGGCCTCCTAACAAGGATCTCTAATGAGCAAACACTGGATGACATCATTTTGAGGTTTGGAGGGAATTAGCTTGATTAGAATAACCCTCCACTCTCACCTTGGCTCAGGCATCCAACTCCTCTGCAATCTGCCTGTCAAAGCCTCCCTCAGCTCCTATGGTTTTGGTTTGGTTTGGTTTGGTTTCCCCCCACACTGTGGTGCATTTAATGTGGAATAAGTACATTTAAGGAGGGAAGAAAAATGAGCGCTGGTGCTGACGTTTAGTTTAGCTCGATTTTGTTATTTTGTTGAACATTTGTAGCTGTTAACAGAGAGAGAGAGAGAGGGGTCTGGTTTATTTGTCATTGTGAGTTTGCACAGTTCCTTCTTCGCTGGGATGAGTGAGGCTTGCCATCAGCTCTCTAAAAACAACAAGCCTCGCCTGCCAAACTTCCTAGATAATTAGTGAAGCATTTCACACTCTGCAGAACATCAAAAAGGAAATGGAAAATTGACAAATTAAGCATGGTCCGTGTAAAGCTGGAGGGGTTTTTTTTGGAGTGGAGGGTTGGTGGAGCTCCAATATAGCACATGGTCACTCTAAAACAAGCTTGCTGTATGACTTAGTCCAATTTGCACCAATCAGCAGTGCTGTGAGGTTTTTAATGCCCTGTTTTTATTCTTACAAGATAATTTTTTAAATTCTGAATTCATTATCTAATTTATTTACTGTTGTTTATCACAGAGGCCTTATAACTGATTATAAGCACCAAGACAAGCACGAGAAGAATGTGCTAAATTGTATTTTAATGCAGCCACAGCATGTCCTGAATGGGGTTTTTTTTTGGACAGAAAGAATGTTTTTAAATTTGGTCACCGCATTTCCTGGGTGGGTCGAACAGGCTCTTAAAACACAATCAAACACGAAGCCTAAAATGTGATCAAAAAGTGTTTGGTTTTGTTAAGTGCTGATTGTGTAGTCTGTGCCTCCGTTTGTGTAGTCTGTGCCTGCGATGACTGCCGGGCAATTTACATTCTCATTATTAGCTCCTTCATAATGATTGTTCTTGCTGAAGGCAGGAAAATCCTGAGCATGTATTGTATTTGGCACTTAACGGGATACTGATTATGAAAAATCCTCTCCATGACATGACATTTTTTCAAGCGTCACTCAGTAAAATCAAAGCCAGAAAGATGAAAACAACTTTTAATGTGACAGTAAAATGATTTTCTTAGACATGAAAGCAGACGGTAGCTGAGTTTTCATTTTAACCAAATTTCCAGACAATTGGCAAAAGAAGATTTTAATTAATGCTAGTTTCCATCCACTGCTGTTATGCAAATATTAGGAGTTGCTGCACTGAGATAAACAGATGGCGCTAATTCTCCAGTCGGGTGCCATTTAAACTATTGCAGAAGAAGATGTCAAGATGACAAGTTTTTTGTTTTTTCCCCCCAGTTTGTAGAAGATTATTTGGTGAAAAACCTTAAAACAGCAGCAATTGGTTGATTTGTTAGCTGCTGATCTCAATATGATAATTGACATATATAGTACAGTCCAATACATCTTCATTTTGGGTGAAAAAATTATGTCAAAGGATCATCTATCATATGGCAAGAACATGGAATCATCCTTTTAAAAGCAAAGACGTGCCTAAATCAGGTTTTTGTAATGCCTACACACATGCACATACATCTTAATACAAACTTGCACTTACATATATACTGTACATACAAGCCCTTATATACACTGATCCTGGTCACCACACCCCATTCAGTCAGTCCTGCAGCCCCAGCCCATCAGAGCCGAGCCAACAGAGGAAACTGTCACTGTGTCCACTGTGGCACTCTGGAGAGTTGAACTTGACTCAAACATATGTCTTCAATTTTAATAGCTCTCCATTCCCCCAGATGGCCTGAAGGGGGGGGAAGGTTGCCTGAGAAGCTGCGTTTCATGTAAGAATAATTTGTGCTAAGTAGCTGGGCGATCTGTTTGTTACGCTAGAGCTGACAGTTTGTTTATGTTTCTTGAGGAGTATGATGGATGGGGCAGGAGTTGATGCTAATTAGACTAAATTGTTGCGAAGAATGCTGAGGGTCTGCACCGCACTGCTGAGGCCAGTTTCCATTGTTCCTGCGTCTTCGCACTTTGGGCGTAATTGAATGGAGCTTGGGCCCATTCATCATGGCAGTGGGCGACCAGGGCAGGAAACAAATGGCTGGACCTGGATGGAGAGGTTTGGGGAGAGGAACTGCGGGCGACAGAGGGAGAGCCGGCCACTGGAGGAGGAAGATGTCACTTTTTTTTTTTCCACCCAGGCCAATTAGAACAGACACAACCTGAGTCCAACTGGCCATGAAATTAATGTTTACCCAGCGCTCTTAAACTCCTCCCCTTCATCCTGACAGACATGGTCAACTGCAAAAGATGGCCATTAGGGAAAGTGTCACTGCGTGTCATCATGTTCACTCTCCTCTCGCTTAGGCTATAGATTTCACTTAGAAATAGAACTTTCAGTCCATATTACTATAATTCAAGGAAAGTTAATAGTGCTCTTTCTTCTGCAATAAGGTATAAAATCTGAGCTTCCTTCAAGACAGTTAATTCGCATGGCTTTCTCCTTAGAATCAGGCAAATTGATAAGGTTTTCCTGACAATGTTGGATCGATTACTGGTTGATTCTTGAACCATGAATAGATGAGATAAAAGTTCAAAGGGTCCCTCCAGTGATTTAGTGTTGTACTTCCATGAAGATGCGGGACTCGCAAGCGTTCACATTATATGGGATGGATAGTAGAGATAGGAAAGATAACCATATTAACAACTTGTGATTGTGGATTGACAATAAAACACCATATCAAGTAAATTTGAGTTTAATTACTTAGAACAACGGCACTGACTGATGTGAGGTGTTGATATTTGTGCCAAGTCGGATATATCAGAGTCAGAAACTCGTAATTGCAATTACGATATGACGTGAATGCGACATTGGACTGTTCCTGTCTGGCAGCCTCAGTGCCCTCATTTTTCAAACTCCAGACCCCTAGTTTGTAACGCAGGCTCACTGCTATAAGTTTGTAGTCTCTAAACTCAGCACAAAATAATCAGGGTTATTTTTTCTGACATGAAGCGCTATCTCCAAAGCCACAGAAGACATTATACAACTGTTTTGGTACTCTTCATCACTGAATTTGATGTGTACAATTGATGGAGTTTGGTGTTAGTATCTCTGCCAACTGAAGTCTACATCTGCCTGTGTGTAGTTTTTGTGTGCATGGCTCCCCAGGTCAGCACTTAGGGTGTTCCTCGCCTCAGCGTCGCTCACGTTAATTTGTTTTTGCCTCTTTCTCCCCCACGTTTATTTTTTCTCATTTGCTGTTTTTCCTGCAGCAGGAATATTTTGGAAAAGCGGAAAGAAAAAGTGAGGAAATTAGTTTAAAAAAAGCCTTCCAGCTATGCGTTGGTGCTTGCCTTGACCAATGCACATAATATATGAAACTAACACAGTTATACGTACACAGGTGACTGAGAGTATTTCAGTCACCAATCAATTTAGGAAGGAGGGAATTATTCCTGCATCAGAGCCAAGTGAACACATGTGTATATCCCACATTGGACCTCATATTCGGCGCCTGGCATGTTGCACCAAGTCTGACAACACAACGTACTTGACCCTCCAAACATGTCCAGTGTTTAACACCCCAGTTCCTCATCCTAGAAACAAACCCCGACACTGCATCTGCAAGTCATTAACCCTTAAACATGTGCAGTACAACAATGCTGTAAACAAAATGGCATTGTCACAGTTTCTACAAGTAAATGTGTGAAGTCGTAGCTAACAGAGAGCAGAGCAGGGTTGAGCAGGGTGGACCCAACACATGTTCAGCCTCACACAGACACACAGGCTTGACAAGGATTTGGTCCCCCCCCACTTGTGGCCTAGTTCAGCTTGAGTTAACCTCTGAGTACCTCCAGTGGTCTGGTCTGTAAGCCAAGGATTATTGAAATATACTGTAAAATAAGGAACAAATTTCCTCAGATCCTCAAACCAGTGTCACTCTGTCTGGTGCATTTAAAGAATTATATTTTTCATGTACTACTTTCTACTTCATCATTGTATGTCTTGAATAAAGAATATCAGTGTTTGTGCATGTTTAAGCACATCCATCCATTTCTATACTGCCTATCCTGTTGAAGGGCCAGTATGCATGGAGCAAGAGGCAGGCACCACCCTGGGTAGGTACATAGGGTGTAGCCAGGCCAACAAATTCACACCTACGGTCAATTTAGAGTTTCCAGTTCACCTGACCCGCTTGTGTTTGGACTATGGAAGGAAACATGAGCACCCAGAGGGAAACCTATGTGAATACGGGAAGAACGTGTACATTTCACACAGAAAGGCTCCAGCCAGGTCGAACCTAACCACTGAACCACCATGTCACTACAAATCATCTACAATTTGAAGCATACTAAATCTTTAGGTTTTTTTTTTTTTAATGCATATTTTGTACCTTCAAGGAAGACACAAGTTTAATTTTTATTTCATTTATGCCTAGAATTCAACTTACAGATATTTGAAAATTGCCTGAAATGGTAATCCATCTTAGCCAACATTTATTTTTTGTAAAATGTCAATTATTTATTGTTTAATTTGAAAGGTTCTCATTACATTACAACACAATCATGAAACAAAATGTGACACTTCTAGACTACCTAAGCAAGTTTTAACACCAAAAAAAAAAAGCCATTTGTGTCAGCAGTGAAGTATTTTGTTGTAAATTGGATAAAAACACCAGTGTGGTCCTTTTTTAAGTTATTAATTTACCCACACTTCTCAAACTAAGCGTGTCCAAGCCTGCATTCAGTTATGAAATGTTTAAAGTATTTGTGTTAGAGATGGCAATACATTGAAAAAGCAAAACAGTGACATTTTCCAGTTTTATAAAAGTGAGTGAGTATTGCATAAAACCCTGAAAGTACTGCTCACTGAGAGGAAGACTTCTGTGTGTATGGACGCCATAGCTGTCAGGTCAGGTCAGGGAGTCTGTGTTTTCTTGGCTTGTTAAAAAGACAAGTCGGTATCTCCTGTGGCTGCAATGCATTGTGGTTTATTGAGGCTACTGTCAGTGGGTTATCTCTTCCTCCCTTGCGATGGATTTCTCCCTGTTAGATTGTTATATCTCAGAGCAAAAAGGAGGCCTCTAGAAAGATGCTCTTGCTCTTTTAATTCTGAGGAACTGACACCAAAAATCTGACATTTGATGTTTTAAATGGCTGAACTGAATTTCCTTGCAAACTTGGCAAGCGCCTTTGTAGTCGCACTGGAAATATCACACCGTGACTTCATGTTTGTGGTATTTTGGCACTTTCACTGGAATATGACAAAATATACAACCAAACAATGAAATGGAGAAGTGCAAGGTGCATTGCCAATGCTTATTTTTCTTTAGCAGTGTCAGAGTGATTTAGGGAGGATTTTTCCTTTAACCGCGTGTTCATGGAGAATTCAGTGTTTAGGACTGCTGTCTCTGAATGTGTGTCCTCGTTGGCCTAAAATTACTCTCCTCTGTCTCTGCTTCTATTTTCAGCTGTTTGAACAAAGACAAAGTATTGGTAAACGCTACATTGGCTGCTCCCTATCCCTAAAATATACACAGTTTTAAATGATTTTGATGGTTTGAGATAACAGCATTTCAGGCATTTCAGTTTTGGGAGATGAAATATTAAAATAAAAAAGTTTGTGTAAGCCTTGCCTTTTCTTTACATGCATGTATATTGGACTAGGAACTGATACTGTATGGGTGGGATGGGGGTTAAGGATTTTAAGGATGGGGGGTAGTGTGAGGGGATAGAGAGAGGAAGCGAGTTAGCCTCGGATGGGCGAGAGTGAAACCTGAGCATGATTGAGTTAGGGGAAAGGAGACAGGAGCCCTGAGGCTGCCAGTCGGATGCTGTGTGTGTGTGTGTATACACGGCGCTCTTGTCATGCTGCCCTGTTAGCATGGGGAGATTGTGATGGAGTTATCTGGCCTGGCCCTGAAAACGGCTTGTCATGTTGTGTATACACAAGGAGGTAGCGTTAGTCTGTGTGTATGCTTGTACGGTGCCAGCAACATTACTCACAGGCCTTTTGGGACACAAGCAAAGCCTCGCCTGGTTCCTTTCCCTCTCAGTGGAAATATACTCACTGCATCCTCTGAATTCTCAAAAGATGAAGGTTATACAAACAGTGATGGAAATTAGGTCTTAGAGGGTTAAACTATTACCTTTCTTGTGGGATTCATCCTCACCTGCTTTTCAAATGGTCTGTGACATGGCTGAAAACGGGAGCAAATTAAACTGCCCTACATTAAAAACAACTCTTACCAAAGCTTCATCATTTCTGCTACCCTTAAGAATATGTTCCTTAGGCTTAAGACACTTTTCCTTTTTTCTTTTTTTACCCTTCCCATCGTGCACAGTGTGCGAGATGCCGTTTAAGCTGTGGGAAAAAATGTCCCGAACTGAACACAGTATGGAGCCCCTGCTTCACACTGCACCAGCACTAAGCAAAAGCAGATGTTATAAAGTTTACAGAAATCAGAACATTATTTTCCTGTTTCCATTGCATTCTTCTAAACACTTAGTGAACAAGCTTTGAAGTCACCCAAGAAATCTAGTCTGCGGGAGAAATGATAGGATCTCCTGGAGCAATGGAGCCGGGGGGGGGGGGGGGGGTCTGAGTGAGAGAAGGGGGATGAGGAGGAGCCTCGAAGGGGGGAGGAGGGTTTGATGAAGAATTAGAGGTGCTTGTCAGGTTTAGATTTTGCTTTGTCGTACAATTTTAGGTTGAATCATCTGATCGGGACTTGTTCGCATATCTTGAGCGTTCTTTCAAACCTTCTCCCTGGGCTGGATGTGATCTGGGACGCAAAGGGGAGATAAGCTGTGTTTAGGCAGGTCTGCTGTGGGTCTGATCATAACAGCAGATAAATCCCACTGACTGTGTTAGATAGCCTCACCGCAGGCTGTGCGCAGGACTGCCAGGAGCCCACATTAGGTCCCTGTAATGCGTAGCCAATTTTATAATAGACCTTCCAACTACATGAGTAATGTGACTGCCTGGCAGGCATGTCCGTTGGAAGCCTTAACAGAAGTCCTCTATCATGCATCCATCTTTCACCTATCCTGCGTTAGTGCTTTGTTAGCGGCTTGCAGTCTGTTCTTCCTTAAATGTTCTCAAATAACCGAACAGTCATGTTGTTGTAACGCAAAACGTGTGTGTCTTGATCAAAGTGTTTGCAACATCATTTCTTACATCCCTAAATAAATGGATACAATTCTCATTCTCTGCAACGAAGCCGCAGTGCAGCAAGCTTTCAATAAAACGTGTGACTTCTAAGATGGCTACATCTGCAGCGCATTAGGGTTCAAGCACGCTCTCACAGGTTAACTAACTCTTCATGTTACCTCGAGTGACTGAGTCTCCTGAGAAGCAAATGGATTGCAGTGCGATTCGATGTGAAACACACTGAGGAGCTTCATCATCTTAAGATGCATTGGACTTCAATGTCACCATCACTTGGTTTTGATTTAGCTGTGCAAATCACCCTTGTTACCATGTATTACCAGCACAGGAGAATACAAATGCCTTGTCCCTCTCCTCTAGCGTTCCAAGCCAATCTGCCTCCTCTCAGCCCTTGTTGTACGCTAATACAGTGTGGCATATGAATCATGCACACAATGCATGTCTTCATCCGACCTCTACAGACAGGACCTCACAGGACAGCCACTTTGGCATTTCCTGCTCTCTCATCTTCAAGGCTTAGTAGAGACATGCATTCCCCCTCTCTTTAGCATAATTCAATAGAGAGTTTGACAGTCACAATTAGGGCGAAGGCAGAGTAGCCTGGCAGCTTTCCTTTTCGTTATATGGAGTTACAAAACTGTGCCCAGTTATCCACCCACACGTGGTGGGTCCATGCAGTGATGCATCTTTGTTGGGCTTGACCCAAAAGACCCCCCTCCGCAAAACAAAGTGCCTGCAGAGAGCTTTGGAAGATTGCCAGGTTGGATTGCCACTGAAAACCCATGAGAACTTCTCTAGGGCTGTGGGTCTTAAAGGTTTCTACATGTGTGTGAGTAGGTAAGGGCTCTACCTCTGATGGGAAGGGGAAGGATGATGTATATGTATAAAGTAGACCTGCAGGTATTTCCGTTTCTCTTTGTTTGCCTTGTTTCTTCTCCACACGCTCCATTGTTTTCATTGGCTGCGCAGCCGATGATGCTGCAACGCTGGAAAACGGCTGGTGTGATTTTTACAGGAGGACAGGGAACATGGGTCATAAAACTCGCCTCCATTTTCCACAGCCAGAAAAAAAAACTCGCCCCCCCTTTCACCTTCCCTGTCAAAGCACAAGACCTCTGTGGGAAGTCTGTATCATACGGAGGCGTGTGTGGGAGAGCGAAGATGTGCACAAGCAGACACGCACACACACACACTCAGACAAGGAGGTCTTACTTCAGACATGGGCGAGAGCCCCGCCACACACCACAAGAAAACACAGACTGGTGGTTTCTGACACGATGTCATGATCTGAATACTTTTCAGTGATTGTAGTCGTTTTGGTGCTGTGATAGGCAGTGAGGGGAATCTCGGGGGGCTATAGAACAACATGCAGCCATCCTGGTCTCAGGTCCCCTGGGAGGGGGGGAACCCACAGCATTCCTCCCCCAGCAGTAAGCTGCCTCACCCAGCCAGACAGGGAGGCTGTCCATCTTCCTGCCCTCCAAAAGCCCTGTGTCCACTTTTTTTTTTTCTTTCTGCAGATGCATATGCCCTTTGCTGACCTTTCCAAACCTGATTCAAATGTGGATTTTGGTTGTTATAAGTGTAAAGCCGAGGTATGATTAAAATAAACACAAAGTGTCCTCCAACCATGTCTAAAGGAATAAGTGTCTGTCCAAATAGCCGCACTCCAAGGCAGAGTACAAAGCCTGCAATCATAGAGGGAGACATGAAGCGATGATCAATGAAATGCTTAAAACGTCACACACAGACAGTCTCACCTTGAGAGAATTCATGATGTTGCACTCGATTGTACACAAAAAAGTGATGAAGTAGTTGTGTGAGGTGACATTTGGAAATCCTGCATACTTTCTCACCTCTGCACACCTGACCAGTCGCTGAGTCAAATTGTCGGTTTTGGAAAGTTTCATAAATTGTAGATGTGACCCCCCCCAGTTGTACTGACTGTTGTACTGATGCCTTTAAAGGGTCAGTTCACCCAAGTTACAAAAAATAACATATCCATAGTGCAACAAGTCCTCCAAATTAAACGACAAAAATATGTTGTTGGTCCATGCCTACCAGAACAACGCATTTAAGTGTTTTCTCATGCAAATATGGATGACATCTGCATTTCAAAAATAATAAAGTTTTCTGATTTTAAACTGCTATTGTTAAGGTTTGGTTAGGTTTAGGTACAAAAACAACTTGGTTAGAGTTTGGGATAGATTATGGTTTGGTTTAAAATTACTACTTGGTTCAGGTTAGGGGACCTTTGCCATCATGGTTACAATAATAACCTCTTGGTTACGGTTAGGGAACGAACACGGTCATGGTTAAAAGAAACCAATGTTGGCTCTCAGTAGGAAACAGGAAACAAACAGCGATGTCGCACTCACACTATTTCCTGCTTTGCTCCAGCCATAATTACCACAACCACTAGAGGGCTTTGTCACTTGAATGTTAATAGCTATATGTTGTTTTTGGGCATTTGCTGAAACAATTTCAAAACAAAATAAAACATATTAAACATCTTCACAATTGGATGTCATCCTAGCGAAATCCACTTGAAACGTCAAACCTTCTCGACCCATTAAACTGAGATGGTCAAGCAGCTTGTGCTCCTCTATGTGAACTGAAGCCCTCGATGGGAAACATTCCCATTAGCTTGACCTTACCCACAGGTCAGACTGTCCAAGGGGGATTATTTACCTCCCTTCTTGTGTGTGTGTGTGTGTGTGTGTTTGCGCGCATGTGCTGGCCTGTATAGGATGTACATGTTAGTCAGACGGCTGCGACAGGAAACCTCTTGCGCTGCATGCTGTTTTTGGGTGTGAAGGAGGGGAAAACGTGGGGTGAAAGATGGCCCTATAGGACATGAGCCAAACCATGAAAGTTTAAGTAAATATGGAGGGGGGTGGATAACCCTGGTGGTCTGGGTTCCCCCCTTCTCAGTTGATGTTTTCACTCTCCTCTGCCCTTGTTTGGACAACAGTGTGCAGTGTTGTGCGATTTCCCCAGGTGCCAAGTCTCGTAGCTTGCTTTGCTTGAGAATGCACTACTGTATATTCACGATGCACTGGTGTGAATTCAGCCTAATTTCATGCTGTCACAGGTCCCTACAGATGCACTTAGAGAGGTGGGGTGAGTCAGGAAAAACACACACTAATGTAGCAATGTACACACTTGTTTCCATAGAGATGATCCAACTTAAATGTGTGCATAAACATATTTTTGTACTGTACTTCTTTACTTTAACCTGTCATGACTTTGGTCCTGCTGTCTGATGATGAAAAGAAAATGAAAGCTTTATAACGGTACAGTAACTCACTTTAAAACCGACTTTGTTACAGAACAGTGGCTGTGTAGTTTGTATATTTATAGCAGTATATGCCATGCGATCAGTGTCAAACATAATTAATTTCTAGTCGATCTCCAAAAACAAACCCACCAAAAAACGATAATGTTCAGTGTTATGTTTTCCACTTTGGTGCACCATTTTCAACTTTTAAAACAGCTCATGCATGGTAAACATCTGAAATTAGTTGCTGCTGGTGAATCTATTCACACCCTGTATTCCAGCCTTAATGTCCAACTGCTTTTCTACGTAATTAAAAGCAGACCAATTTGCTCCTCCAAAACTTCACACCATGGTTTTGGTATGTGTAATTGGGCCTCAGGATCTGTGCCCGTGCCCACAAGGCTGAGAATCATCTCACGCGTCCCCATCCCACTCATTAGTACTATCTTAAGGTATGTTGTCCTATTACACTGCTGCACATAATGTACCAGCGAGGCTTATCTTCCCATGTGTTTTAGCTACTAGGATTTGTCTGTGCAACAATGAGCAACTTCAGTACAAATGCCACAGATTCATTGATGGATAAGAGTGACTCAGATGATTTCTTAAGTAGTGTAGCGGTCTAATAATATGCTGGTTTGTCTGAATGAGTAAGTTTAAGCTGCAGGACTGGTGAAGGAGGAAGAGGCTGATGTGGATAATTGTCTGATCGAGGCATCCTGGTGGATTAGTTGGCTTAATTGCATCACTTCTAATCTCGGCCTGGTGTTTGAACCAGGTGTAGTACTCTTAATTTAATGGAGACAAAGTCTTGCTCCTACATGTGTTTCCTTAGTGTGGGGAGGGACTTTTAAAAGAGGACAGATTGACCTGTAACAAACAAGGAAAATGTCTCTGTGCTTTATGCAAAGTTTTGCAATGTTTATGCGATGGAATTTAAAGTAAAAAGTAAAAGAAAATGTAACATAACTGGTGGAAAACATTTGACTTTGTTCTCCATCTTTACATTTTTACATCACACTCGACTACAGGCAGGAAATAGTTTTGAAAGCCACTTTAAAAGTAATTTATGAATTATTATTATTATTATTATTAGTACAATAATAATCTTCAAAGTATTGATGTTGAAAACAGCAGCATGACAACTATAGACGTTGTCTCAACATACACAATGACACAAGTCCGTCAAAATGAAATCATTTGCACAGTACACTATGCTTTATTTCTCAAATGTTTGTATATTTGGGGAATAAATTATAAGAAGCGTAAATACATTTGGGGTGAACATTAAAATGGATTAAAAGAGTTTAAGAGAGTTCAGAAATTTGTTTTTGTTTTTCAATATTAGTGCAGGCCTATACAGTGTGAAAGTTTGCTGGATAGTTTGCATTCAAGCTGTAAATGTTTTTACCAAAAAGGAATATCAATAAAAATTGAGATTTCAAGCTTTCTGCTTTATGTTACTCTGTAGGAAGAGTGTAACATAGCATGAAGCCTAACATACTGTATTTAGTTACTTCTTCTAGGGATCTTTATTGAAATAACACCATCTGCTATGCAACTCGGCTGTGTTTTAGATCATTTTGGTAATTCATATATATTTCCATAGATGTAACTATTTTTGGCTTTGACAGTTACTTTGCATTCTGTCCACTGCAGCCACATGATTAAAATTCATGGTTGGACTTGTGAAATATCCCTCCCGTGTGGAAATGCTCAATTGAGCAGGTGTGCATGCCTTGTTGAATCTTTCCCACCATGATTAAATTGGTATGTTTTAGATTATAGTGTGTTTTTTGGCTCCCCACCATTCTGAGGTTCTGTGTGGATTCATTTTGAACTCATTGCTGTTTCTCTTTTCATGTGCTTCTGGGCCGAGTATCTTAGCTGGGAGCTGCACGGCCTGAAATAGGCCACGTTCAGAGCCAAAGCTGGACTGCAGCTGCTCACTGATTATCTTCAATGTGAACTCAGGACACCTTGAATTCATAATGATAGGAACATCTGATAGGACGGGTAAATTAACAAGAAATTCTGCTTTTGATTCAAAGAAGGAGATAGGGAAATGTTTTGGGATTCTACGAGTGGCACGGCACAGTATCCTAAAATAACCACAGACAAACGGATAAGCTTCTTACTGCTGTCTAAAAATGTTGGATGAAAACTACTGTCCTATTGGCTCATTGTGATTGGGCATCCTAGGTGTAGTATGCGCTGTAAGGAAGGCTTTATTTCAGGCCTGGAAAAGTAATGAAAAATGGGAAACATCAAAAACATTTCAGGTAAAGTATTCATGATGCGATTTCCTTTAAACCAGCTGAGTACTTTAACATTAGTTTTTGGCTTTTAAAAGGTCAGGTCACCTTTTGAGGGCACAATAAACCAAAGTCACAATTTATTTCATTATTCCTGTATGAGTCACAAATCAAAATCTGAGCGATTTGAACCAAACATATGTCAGAAAAATGACATTTTAGCAAAAGCGCAGACAGAAATTGGCTGTGGAAACTGCACTGTCTCTCCAGAAATAGCAAATCAGAAAGGAAGAGAATATGAATAGCAACCCATAACCCATCCTGAACTCTACCCAATTTTCAGGGTGTTCCTAATGCAGCGAAGGCCCCGAGTCTCTGTAGCGGAGGCCCTGAAACCTCAGCCCTAAATCTGATGGGTGGATGTAAGATGAGACGGACGGTAGAATAACAGAACGTGCACTTTGTTCACCCCCAGCCTGCAGTAAAAAGCTCCGAGAATTACAGAGTGAGAGACAGTTTAACTCTGGGTCGTAAATATGTGTTTGGAACATTTTCGCTTTTTCCCTCCCTCCACGCTTCTCCTGTAACGTCCCTGTTACTATGCTATATAGAGTCTTTAGTGTGTGTGTTGATATAGTTTGTCGAGACATTTTTTGTGATATGTATGTTTACTACAATACAATTTTTCTCCTGAAGTCTCTTTTCCTTTCTCTCTCTCATTAAGTGTGTTTCCATCCACCTGTTTTATGCGCATTTTCAATTTGTGCATCAAAAAAAGAGTGGAAACGCCAGAAAGTCGAAATAACGCAAAAAAGTTTTTACGCTTGGCTAGAGGTGGAAAAGTTCATGTTAAAAAGAATGAGACAAAGCGCGATGGAAACGGACTTAACGAATACATCATGACATAGATGAAGCATGTGAGTCGTTTGTCGCTCCACTAAAGAGACGAAAAATGGCGGCAGACGAAAACACCAGACCGTAACGTTCCTCAAATTAGCATGAAGCAAACAAAAATGCCAAATTTCCATCACATTTTTCACGTTTTCCATTGTTTGGCGTTTGACTGGCGCTGATTTGATTTCGCCATCTCGTTGTGCCTTCTTCTTCTGCAATGAATTAATGGCATCGGACTGGAGAATTAGCGCCAACAACTGTTTATCTCAATGCGTCCAATTCCTAATAATAGTTGTGGATGGAAACACACACTAATTCGCATTTTCTTTTGCTGATTTTCTGGATATTAGCTCAAAATTTTTGCTAAATTTGGATAGACTCATTCACTCGCACGCACACCCACGCACACCCACGCGTATCTCTGATGTCTGTCTTTTTGTCATGTGTGTTTACAGTCATCTTTTCCCTTCAGGCAGTCTCTCTCTTTCTGTCCTTCTCTCTTAGATACACACCTAAACAGACAGGGTGTGTGTGTGTGTGTGTGTGTGTGTGTGTGTGTGTGTGGGTGTGTGGGTGTGTAAGAGGGAGAGGTCTCCCTCCTTCCTTGTTTCCAGCCTGTGGGAGAGTCCCTACCCAAACCGCAGCAGGGTAATAATCACTTAACCCAAATCAGGCGCAATCAGGACGAGCCGGGCTGCAGCTGGGAGGCACCCAACCCGTGGGGGCGAGGGGTGGCAGCGGGTGGGTGAGCGAGAAGGCTTTGGGGGGGGGGGGGGGTTGGTCGGGATGACGATGTGGACACTGATGACCAGGAGGAAGATCAAGCGCGCCAGCCTTTGTTGTGCCATCCTCGTCCTCATCTGGCTCCAACAGGGAGTGAATCAACGGGGGGAAATTGGGGAAATCAGAGATGAGATTCCCCCCACAGAGTGAAGGTTAAATGCTGTTCCTGTCGTGTGTGTGCGTGTGTGCGTGTGTGCATGTGTGTGCGCTGTCTGTGTGTTTTGTCTACATGTGATTGTTTCGTTAGTGCTCCCCAGGCCCCTGCTGAGTCACTGAAGCTGATCTTGTGTGATCCAGTGATTGTGTTCTGAGCTATTTTCCTGATGTTTGTGTTGTGATGTAGGTCCTGTCACAGCTGCAGGCCCCACAGCAAGACACATACACATATACACATATACATACACACACACACACACACACAAAGGCACATGCATAAGACGCTTTCAGGCATGCACACTCATACAGTATACTCCTATATGCAAGGGTGTGTAGGTCCTGTCAGAGTTGTACGCCTATTGGGGAGACATCTGCCAATAGGCCTAGACATGCACACACACATGCAGGGGCTGGGTGGAACCATGACAGAGCCTGAAATCCAGGCGATTTATTGGGCTCAGCTCCAGCCAAGACCTACAGCATGTCAAAGCTGTCCCGGTTTCCTCCTCTTTCCGCCCCTCAAAGCTTATCTCCTCACAGCTTGCTCCTCAGAGACTCGGGCCTGCTCCTAATCAAGCGGAGATTGTAGCAACACTGTATCACAGAGATAAATCTGAGCTGTGTATGGAGTGCGTGTGTGTCTGTGTGTGTGTGTGCTATTTGTTGCAGCGGCCTTGCTGTTGTTAGTAGCCCACCTTGTAGCATCTGCCATTCATTTGGAGTGGAAGACAAACACACTGATGAAAATGACTCAGACCACAGGACCATTTCTGTCTGGATTTGTCTCTTTCTCTTTACTTCCTGCTTCTTTTGCTCTTTCTGCTCTCTTTTTCTCTTTCTGGGGGGTTACAAAAGTAGCAAACCGGCATTTTCACTCCACTGTATATGTACATATCTACTGCATTTTAAACACATGTTTGCACAGCACATGGACCAAATTTCAAACTCCAGCTACATCTCCACAATTGAATTTTACTTTGTTTAAACACACTCTCAGTGCTGCCTCGGCGATGTCGCCAATCTGCACCGAACCCCACTGCAGACTCAGATGTATGAGTGTATTTGTAGTGCATCTGTGTTTGATTTTTGTAGGTTTGACATGTTAAAACTTAAGGGGTAAAGATCATACTTTCAATCATCAAACTCTGAGGCATTTATCTATGACTTTCCAGAAGTCTTTGTTGTCCAAAATGTTCGATAACTTTTTACTGTTTATATATTTGGCACATTAAGCTTCTGACAGGGTGGCCTGGTAGTTCCAGAGATCAAGATGCAATTGGAAAAACACAGGTTTAATCTCCACAACAGCCTCATATTAAAGTAAAGTTGCATTTTCATAACTCGGGTCTTATTTTTGTAGTTTTTAACAATCATTCCTATCAGTGGACCCCATGAAGAATAGCCAATGCTTACACTGGTGCTAATGGGGATCCTAATAAAGAAAGAAAGAAAGTTATTTCACAAAAGTTTACTCACTAACTTTATGTCTGGGGTCACAGCTTCATCTCTAAACAGACTTAAAGGAGTCCATTAGGGCAAGGATCACGAGTGGTCAGACATTCAGAGAGGTTGTAAACAAATTCCCAGCTTAACTATATTATACAAACGAAATTATCATCTGTTCATCTGAGCGCTCCTGTTACTTATCTTAATGCACTCCGTTGTAAATTGTGTCTAGTGAGTGAACTGTTATCATAAAGAGTAGGAAAGATGGCCGAAACTATCAAAACAAGAGCCCGGTTTTCCTTAAAACAACGGCAAGCCTCCTCTTGAACTGTAAACACGTTCATCTCCACCAGATGTAGATGAGGAAATACACATTTCTAATTACACCCAGTGTGACATGGGAGTTGAAGTGCGATATATATTTATAGGGAAAGAGACAGCTTTCTTACCTGGATTCTTTAAAGACATGATGGAGTGGAAGGTGGGTGGAGAGTTTGGAGGAGGCTTTGGGGGGTTTGGTGACAAGGTGTTGAAGTGGAACAGCCCACAGATCAGCAGGATGGACACCTGCCCCCATGGAACAAGTAACCCAGAAGCTTCCAAATCCTTCCTCACACAATGCAGGGTTACACACAGGAGCATGAATGCACAGTCACACACAAAATGTTTTCCTTCTCTGCTCGCCCACGCTTCCCCAAATGCTCGTTCTCTAGTCAATGCACACACTCCTACAGTGTTAGAGCCCCAGAAAACGTGATTTCAAATCATGTATTTCTCTATAACATCAAATATTCATTACTAAATGTGCAACAATCACAGTTAAAGTTTGGAATAAAACATTTTTTGGTATTTAGAAGAGTTTAACTTGTAAAAACCTTTTGCAGATATTGCTAAATTCTGATTAGTGCGAAGAGATGCCTGACGTCAACTTTTTCCAAATGTCCTGCCCACTTAAAACCAATGAAATAGCAAAGGTAATAACACAAAATACAGAAATTTCTAGCATGAAATAACCCAAACCTTTTCAGGGGCTTTAAAATGATCATTTGATCAACAGAAAAATAATCAACAACAGTTTTAATAATGAGTTAATTATCGAAGTCCTTTATCAAGCAAAAATGCCAAACATTCTCTGGTTTCACCTCAAATGTGAGAATTTGCTGCTTTTCTCTGTTTTATATCACTGTCAACTGATGATAATTTAAATATCCAATTTGAAAACAACACCTTGCACTGTGTGAAACTGTAATGCACATTTTTCACTATTGGACATTATGTAGACAAAATTGTTAATCAATTCATCGAAAAATTATCGACACATTATCAAAATTGAAAATATTTGTTCGTTGCAGCCCGACTCAGACATGCTTATATCACCACTGTCCAGTTAAAAACACGTATCTCCAAAATGTAAACTTCTCATGAGTTAAAGGAATAGTTTTACATTTTAGGAAATGCACTTATTTGCTTTCTTGCCAAGAGTTAAACTTTGTTACAATGCATTTTTTTCAAATCCAGTGGGTTTGAAAAATGTTTATTTAGCTTAAGGAGTCATAGTATCATCTCATAATAGAGCACTTAAAGGATAGGTTCAGATTTTTTCAAGCCAGTCTTAATACAATACTCACATGCCCATATGTACATTGAAAGCATTCCCTTGCTGAGCTGCGGTGGAAGGATAGTAAAAAACAAACATTTTAACTTTGGAAAATATCCACTTGATTTGTCAAGACTCAGACTGCTGAAGCCTCATATTAGCTTGGGCTGACATTTGTAATACATTTGTGCACAGAAATGGCACCATTTACATTTAAATTGCTTTAAGAAGGAATCTCTTTGCGGCCAGAATAAACAAGATGAGATCAACAATGTATGTATGGGCATGTGAGTATTGTTTTAAGACGCACTTGAAAAAATGTGAACCTTTTTAATCCTTCAGCTTATCTGAAAAATTCAAAAAGATGCACTGCCATCAAGAGATCAAATACTACTTTGCACTAATATCATGCACGTCATAGTTTTCAAAACTGAGTGGTGATTTCCCCTTTTTCTTTGCTTCTCAGTGCGGCCTTTGATAAGATAATGGGAGCGGTTGCACAGTGAGTGTGTTCTGAAGCACCTGACCCTTAAATAGGTGCTGAGTGGAGGGCCTAGGCTGGGCTGCCGAGACGTGCTCATGCTCTGTTGACTTAAGCATTTCAGACTGAGCCATCAATCATCCGAGTGTGACTGGTCTGCCCCTGAACCCCAGCGTACTTTATCTGCCAGCAAAGCCTCCCTGCTCGGTGTGTGCATGTAAAAACCAGCCCCGATTTGAAAGGAGTCAATCGCTTAAATCTTTGTCTATCTCACCGTCTTGGAAAATTCATTTTTTCTCACAAGCGAACACACCTCCCTTCTCTCTCATTTCTCTGAAAAAGCTGGGAATTGGTTTTAAATCCTTCCTTCCTACTTTTTCAAAACCACCGAGGCATTTGGAAAAGGTTCTTTGCAATTATATTTAATCATATGCGGCCGTCCCAATCAAGGCCAGCTCTGGTGATCACATTTGCATGGGTTTCAGGTTTTGCCCTTCAAGTCAGTGTAGTGCCCATGCAGGCTCTGGGGGTAAGGACCACCTGGACGATCCACAGATCCGCTCTCTCTTTCTGTGCTCAGCCTTTCTTTTCCCTCCTCTTCTGCCTTTTGCTCGGCTCACACTGCAGAAGTGGATTTTTTTTGTTGTTGTTGTTGTTTTCACCCTAGTTTTTTTAGCTTTTCGGTTTTGCTTTCAGCACATAGAGGAAGTGGAACGGCCATTAGCAAGTTTCTATGAAATTGTGAAAATAGTGAAGTAAGAGTGTGTGCGTAAAGCGTTTTAGCAGAATTCCCAGATGCACTGCCCCGCTAAGTCCAGCTGACCAGCCCACCCAGCCTGTGAGAGAGTGGGCTTCCATTTTTCTTCTCTCTGCGGACCATAGAGGTCAGTGTGACTGTGTGTGTGTGTGTGTGTGTATGTGTATGTGTCTGAGCATATCATGCCGTTGTATGTTTGCCTGCCTATTTTTGTGTGTGTTTTGATGCCACTGAGCATGTGTGTGTGCGTGTACATGTGTCAGTGTGGGTACACATGTGTCACAGGAAAGCAACTTCTGTCTGTGATCCCCTGCTCCTCTCATTTTCCCTGGTGAAAGGCGGCATTATAACTGATTTCCATGACCTCAAGCCAGGGCCTTCACTCCCTTCACGGCCTACGTGTGTGTGTGTGTGTGTGTGTGTGTGTGTGTGTGTGTGTTTGTGTGCGCGCATTATAACTGCTTTCCATGACCTCCAGCCAGGACCCTCCTCTGCGGCCTGCCTCGCAGCGCTTGTTTAGACAACAGTGGTGCACATGTTGGCTGAAATATGGCTGCTGTGCTCGTTTGCTCGGGTGAATTAAGCTACGGCATGTGTGCTTAAACCCAGACGGCTCGCTGATTTATCCATATATTTAAATGATTGATTTAAGAGTCGCCCAGCCAACACTTGTTGAAGCTGCAGACAGGGGCGGGCTTACAGAGATGAGAGAGAAGAAGGACAGAATTCAGATCAGGGCATACACAGCCTCTCTCACACAGGTAGCGATATTTACGCCATCCATCGCGCCGCTGAGGGACATTATTCACAGAGCTGAAGTAAATTATTCAGAAGTAAAGCTTTACTTTGCACAAGATGGATACTTTTAACGATGTACTGATTGCTTTTTAACATACTCCATTTTCAAATGAGCTATAAAATTTTGTTTATTATGGTTCAGGACATGACATAGGCAATCTATTTTAATGTCAGGAAAGCTTGGAAGAAAATGTATGAAAACACGTCCTCCCATTTGCTGTGTGTGTGTGTGTGTGTGTGTGTGTGTGTGTGTGTGTGTGCGCGTGTCCCAGTGTGTTTTATTACCTGTCTCATTATTAAATGTGTTGGAGGCCGGCTGAGCTGGGACAAAACATTCCAGCTCCTTTAATGTCTCCCTCTCGTCCCCCTCGCTCCTCTCTTTGATAATACTTTTCCTTATGAGCCCATAAAACCAGACGCTTTGCTCAGAGAACCACCTTTTTCCTCTGTGCACTGCAAAAGAAAAAAGTGCATCTTAAGTTAGTCTTGTATTCAGTCTTGCAATCAAATTTATCATATAATATAAAGCGAGTAAAAAAAAAAGATCATAAGGACTACTTTCACTTGTTTGCTATGCAATTTCACTCAAAGGTTTTCTCGAATAAGGGCCAATATCTTGAAATGAGGCAAATCGCTCCAGCTAATATTAAAATAATGTCCCTTTAGATCAAGAAATTTCTGGGGAAATTTGGATTTTCTGTTGAAATTTAGCATTTTCTCTATTGGCGTTCAGCAAAATACGATTTTACAACTTCATGTGTATATTAATAGCTGGTTAAAATGGACATTTCTTGCAGTGTGCACATTTTAATTCTTTACAACATGCATACAGATGAAACTGTGTCTCCCTGCACCGTTCACAGTTTAAGAATCTGTTTCTTTGAGTGAAAGAAAAATGCTCTTAGTCTAATTTCTGCTGCCTTTATCTCAATATTCCTGCTTCTCTCCTCCATTCCTCCTCCACCTCCTCCTCTCTCCCCTCTTTCCATCCCTCTCCCCCTCTCTCTAGCTCTCCGTCTCTCTCTACAGGGTTGAGTTAGGCATAAGCGAATAATTAGGTAATTGCCCCCTTGATTGAGCTCAATAGGAAACATTTCAATTAGGCTAAAACTGCGCGAGGAGGAAGTAGGCTCTTACAAAGGGAAACATTCCTTGTCATGCAACTGTCAGCCCCCGAGCCCACACCACGAGCCAGGATTAACTGGATACTAGAGGAGGAAACACTGGGGAAGAGGGAGGTTGTTCTGAAAAGCCAGGGGAAAAACGTCGGGGAATTGGGAATGGTGGAGGGGGGGGATTGGAGAAAGTTAGGGGAACGGAGGGTGGGGCCTTTTAAAAGCGGGAGGTGGGGGTTGAAGAGACAGCAAGAAATGATTGCTGCAATTACGGCTATATTTAAACACGCCTTCCCTCTGATATGATTTTCCTGGTGATCCCCTGTCCAGATAAGAGGGAGACCTCTCTGCCTGCCCAGCCGCCTGTAACAAATTACAACCTCCCAGCCATGGAAGAGACTTAGTTCCTGAGTGAGAGGGAGGGGGAAGAAAAAAAGAAAAGGAAAAGAGCAGAGCTTAGAAAGAGTCAGATAGCCAAAGAGAACAACTCAAGAGAGAGAGAGAGAGAGAGAGAGAGAGAGAGAGAGAGAGAGAGAGAGAGAGAGAGAGAGAAGTGGGTAAAAAAGAGGGGAAAATGGAAAGCAGAGAATGCCATTTAAAGAAGCAAATAAGAGGAAGAAGTGGATGAATTATTTAGACTTTTGGACATCAAAATGATCTTTTTGTCCATCTCTGCTGTGCTTCAGAGCCTCAGTTTGATATATTTTGTGTTTTACATAAAAAACTGATGTTCATAGCTTTAATTGAGATGTATAGGTGTGCGCACAAGGCAGCTTCATGCACGTCTGCCGCCCGTGTGTGTGCGTATTAGTGAGTGATAGTCCGTGTGCAGCGGTGCAGCTCGCCTGCCCCTTCTGTCATCACATTCACCTTTGCCGCCCTCATACATGGGCCATGAAATTGAGGAGCCGGGCGCTGACCTCTAATAGAATACGGGTGCCTGTAGGTGTTTTATGTAGGTGTTAATGGATAGTGTGTGAATGTCTATGTGGACAGGTGTTGACAGGGAGGGGTGGGGAAACCGATGCCTGTCTCTGTCTGTGAGTGTGTCACTGTGTGTGTGAGATACTGTTGACGTCTGAATATTGTGTATGTTTGTATGTTTAAATATTTTAATTTATGTTTGAATTTGTCTGTGTGTGGTATGTATTAATTTGTGTTTCTATATTTGAGTTTATATGCGTGAGTACGTCCCTGTGTGCATTTTTATGTCTCAATTTTTGCAGTAAATATTAAAATTATTGTGCGTCTGTGTACCGTCTAGTATATCTGAATTTATATGTCTGGATTTGTGTGTGTGTGTGTGTGTGTGTGTGTGTGTGTGAAGAGACTTTGGCTTGAGCTTTTTATCCATGTCCCTGTGGGACGTAGTGTGGTTAGGAGAGTAAACGGCGGTCCATGTTAATACGTTTCCTGTGTCTGGCCCACCGTACCTGTGTGGTTCACCTCGACACACACTCGCCGTACAACAGAGCGAGTCAGACGCATACCAGCACCTCTTTTAGTAACACTGGGGGGTTTAGTTTGTGCAGGATGGATACAGATGGCTGAGACATTTTGTCCTGTGCAGAGCTAATAATTATTGTTGCTTTACGTCATTGTAGCATTTCAACATCAGTGAATCTTTAACTCTTTACCTTAAGAACATTAGTAGGCTATCATTCTGGTTACATTTCAGACAGGATAGGCAGCCATTGCATTTTACCTCGCATGACACTTGTCTGCTTTTTATAGCATGAAATAGTAGGAGGCTGCTGGTCTTCTCACTTCCAAGCTTTTAGATATTTTAGCAATGTTGAAATTAGGGCTGCAGCTAATATTTATTTTCCATATGGATTAATCTGATAATCATATAAATGTCAGAAAATAATGAAAAATTTACCTTAAAATTCCCTACAGCCCAAAGTGATCTATTCTGGTGTCTTGTCTTTTTTTTCAATATTGCTATCAGTATCTGCCGTAAAAATCCAGCATCGGCAGGCTATACAAGGTAGCATCATCTTGTTTTGTCTGACCAACAGTCCAAAACTTAAAAATATTCTGTTTACAATGAAATAAACAGAGAAAAGGAGAAAATCCTCACATTGGAGAAGCAAGTTAAGTAATGAATGTTTGGCAGTTTTGCTTGGAAAAAAAATGACTTAACCAATTATTCAGTTTTCCAAATAGTTGCTGATTCATTTCCTTTCGGTTGACTAAATAATTAATCAACTACTTTACTTTATCATCTGCAATAAATTTGATCTTTAGCAAACGTTTCAATACACATTTGATTCACATTTGATGGCATTTTGACAGGAAGCAGGAAGGTTTGTGTGCGACAGAGGCTACTACATGATGGTCTCATTTATTTATAATGATTACTCCAATATATTAAGGATTTAAAGTGTCAATGAGGTAATTTAAAATGCTAATTGTAGCCCCTTTAATATGCATCAGGATGTTTACTTTCCATGTAAAAATGGCATTGGTAATAGAACACATGATACTACTACTCAGGAGTATTTTAACTCTGTCTCGCTTTCCCGACTTTATTTCTCTCTTCCTCGCTATTTGATTATTCTCTATTTGCCCCCCCTCTCTCCCATGACAGTCAGCCATGCATTCACATTGCGTTTACCCAAATAAACACCTAAAGCGGCTAGCACAGGAATCGCAACGACTGACTCGGGCCACCACCTCCACCCCCATGGTGGCCCAGACACCAGCTCCTGTTATGACAGCTCCCAGCGCTGTCTTGATTTAGCCAAGGCAGGACACACACATCCGCAGTTATAATTCAGTAATTTGTGTTTGTGCATTCTGTGACAATTGTGACAAATGACTGGCCTGGAGTGAAATGCCAACCTGCCCCCCACCTCCCCCGCCTTGGTTCCTGCCCGGCCCGACGTATGCTTACACTGCTCAGGTGTGCGCTGAGAGGGTTTGCGTGCTGAGCATGAATAGGCCAGCTGACAAGAGAAATGATTACATGGACGTGTTTATTTTAAATGTGATTTTTATAGATGAATCATATCAACTCGGCAGGCCTGTATGATCACGTCTTGTGAGGGGTGGCATGTCGGCTTTGCTATTTTTTTTTGTTTTTTTTTTTTCTCCTTGTGGTGCAATGAATCCCTAAACGGCTTGAGCACATAGTTTGTATCCTTGTCGGGCAACATGCTTTGCCTGTCCGAACACACATGCTTACTCATAGGCAGCAATCATTTCATCCAGCCAGCCCCCTCATTTACATTTTCCGGGGCATTTTTCATCATAAGCGCGTTCTGTCATCGATATTCGCGGTGGAAATTGAGGGTTCGCATCAGAGCGGCCCTCAGCAGAACACGGAACCTATTATGGAAGCCAGGCAGCAACAGGAGGGATGCTGGTAATGTTTTACTCCACGAAATGAGTTCCATTCCCTTGGAAGTCCTGTGCAGAGTTAGGGATGTAATACTCATATGGAGCAGTTTATGAGGATTAAGAGGTTTTATTTAGTCTATGGGGCCAGCGGGCGTCCTCTCTGCAACCCTCCTCCGTCACATCCTAGCCTCTCCCCACTGCCGGGTGGATGACCAGCCAGTTAACACGTGGGATGGCAGCGGAGGGCTCTGAGTCTGTAGAATAGAGTGTTTTTAGTGGTGACAGTGTCTGCCTTTGCCCAGTCCTGTGTGCCAGCCACTCTGTTTTCCAGAGAGTCAACAGGCCTGAGCTTTAACACCTGTGGCAGGTGGACTTGTGTAGGTTTTGGGTCTGCTGTTGACGTCTGATGTCTTTCCAGCTTAGTTCAAAATTTTTTGGCCTCACTTTTTTACTCTGATGCACTGGGCTGAGCAAAACAGGTTCTTCTTTAAGTATTTTTTGTACTATTAAAGTGATTTGTGTATTTATGTGTTTCGGTTTTCATCTGTTGATATGCATTTGTATGCGTGTGTGTGCTTTGGAGTCTGTGTATGTGTGTGGCTTTCCTCCATCTTTTTCCCAGAAGGAAAAGTCTCATGTTCACTCTCTAACTCGTCCTGGTAGAGGGTCAATTGCAACCAGTTGGCCGCCAGTCTGGTCCAAAGTAAACATTTGGAGAGAGGCGACTGTACAGGCAGGTACCTGGAGGCTCTGTTAGTTGCTCAGCTTTCCCCTTCCTCCCACTCTCTCTCTCCCTCCCCCTCCCTTCTCCCCCTCTACCTCTCCACCTCTATGCCTTCTTCAAGCGCGGCGGTGGGCCACGGCTAGAGATTGCCAGGGTTGCTGCTTTTGGATCCAGCCGGCTGGTCGGCTGGGCTCTGTGAGATGGTCCCTCTCCTGGGACTGGCTCTCAAGAGGGTCTGCTTCATTGGCCTGGTTGCTCCTGCCTGCCTGCTGTGGTCTGGCTAGTTTAAGAGCACTGGAGGATCACAGACAGAGACAAGCCATACCAGGTCTATTTGATATGTATATACATGAACGCAAAACACAAAGCACATCTCCCTCATTGTGTAAGCTATCAGGAATATGGTTTTCATTTAGGGCTCTGTGTGCCAGCTAGATTTACTCAGGTCCAGGCAGGGGCCACTGAAGGCCTGCTGCAGATTTGCTGTAAAGTGTCGGGCAGCAGTGCAGGCCGGAGAGACCGCTCAGCAGCTTGCAGCCTTTTGAGCCTGATGGCAGACGACTCCTTTAACTGGGGCTGGGGAGCGGTCTGCACAGCTCAATTTTGCCCACATTAATCAAACTCACATTTCCTCACATCAGCCTGTGTGCCTATCAGCAGGGCTGGCTTGTTAGCATAATGAATTCAGGTGGTTTTACACAGAGGGCCACAGTCTTCTCAGAGTGAATTCAGTATGTTGGAAGATGAATAAAACAAGAACTTTATTTTTTGCTGCTATATTTAGGTTGAAAACTCCATTAAATCAATCAGGTGTTTTTTTTTTTTTTTTATGAAAGAAACTTGTTTCAGACTTAACCTAAAAGCAAAAAAATATTGAACTGCCTTCATTGATTTCCACATCTTTGATATAAAATCATGTCACATGCAAGAAGTGCTACATATTTGCTTTGCATGTAGCGTTCCTTCACAGCTCCTGTAGGTCGGCTCTGCATAAAACATCAAAATCTATCATTTCATGGAGAGTTTAAGTCAAAATGGCCTTTTGTGTACGTGGTGAGTTATTTCTTCTCAGGCAGACTTCCTCTTGGTACGAGTGAGGGGGGCAGAGGGTCAGCGCGGAGAGAAGGGGCCAGGGGGGCTGTGGGGGCCGTGGTGGTGGGGTGGCTGTCTGAGAGAGTGAAAGCATGCAGTCAGACAGTGGGAGAGGGCGTTGCTTTGCCGTTCATTCATACAGGTGCTTATAATTTGCAGCGTGTGATTAATCATTGTTGTGTTTGGGGGTGACATCTTGTTTAATGGATCTGTCCATCTCCCTTCTTTCACTGTTCTGGGGAGGTAGGCAGTAAGTAGCATGCATAGCATTATATATTCTAGACAGACATATGCACACACTTAAAGAATTTAATATTAAGAAATGGATTAAATTGTAATTTCAAGCTTGTCTCTTGCTCCTAAAGCACTTCCATGCTTACTTCTGCACTGATGTTGAAGTCAAAAACTGACCGGGTGTACGAAGTAGCCAAATGCAACATGTGTGCGAGCCCACCAGCTGCCACCACACAGAGGCGGTGGTGTTTTCCGTGTGTGTTTGCTTTGGGTGGAGGGCTGGCTGGCTGGTCAGCATGGCTGTAAATCAGAGTCTTCCTGATGGACAGGAACCTAATCTGTCCCCGGTGTGTCATTACGCTCAACCTCCCAGATAGCTACAGATCCTGCTGCTCCTCTCATCTCTCCCTGGCCTCAACACACACACACACACACACACAGAGACCTACGCATACCTACGTCCACCGTTGAGCCAGCCAGGGCAGCCTTTTGGAAACCAGAGACAGTAACGGAGACACACATGTTGAACATAAAGCGGTTGAGCCAGTGTCAAGAGTTCATCGTCAGCATCTGTCATAGCAAAGCCAGTGCCCAAAAAGCATTTGCTACTCTCGCACCGCAGCGCCTCGCTCTTGCTTCAAATGTACACAGGCCATGCAACTACTGTCGCCAAACTGGCCTCAGTGATGGCTAAACATAAGCAAACTGACGGATCCTTTTAGGACATGTTAGGATCTGTCCCAAAACCCGATTGGCTCCTGCACAAGAGCCCCCACACACTGTAGCGAGTCCGAGCCAAGGTGTCATCTGTTACTTTTATGAACCATTACATATCCAAATCCAAACGAAAATACTGAATTTCCATTTGACGCAAAAATAAAAATGGTCCCTGAAATTTATAACTCAAGATTTCAACAGCACGTTTCATTTCATTTTTTGAAGATTTTACTACTTTGTAATTAAATGAAATAGCTTATTCTTCTCCATAAAGTTTTAGTTTGAGTTTTACTAATCAGATGTTTTCAAATGATGTATGTCACGTTTTGGAACTCCTCAAACACCGCCTTTTGATTTTATTAGCCTGGTTACTGTGTGACTTTCCCCTTCTTCCAAAAACTGGTTCTCATTCATAATTCTCTGCTGACAGTCTGGAGTTATTTCAGCTTTTCTGACG